>ML815138.1:102938-121154 GCA_009831015.1 Picea engelmannii
AAGATAGCATTCATTCCCTTAGCATTAAAGCTAAATTCTAACTTATCATCCTTGGAAGCTAGCACAACAGGCTTTATGTATCCAGTCTCTACTACATCCCAAACATCAACACCTAAGACCATTAGGTATGTTCTCATTCTAACTTTCCAAAAGGAAAAATTTGTTCCATCAAACAGAGGAGGCTTACTGGTTGAAGTCCCTTTATGACTTGTCATGTTTAAGCTTATAGATCTACCTTTAAATAAAATGAACTCGCTTTGATACCAATTGTTGAAATTACTAAGACATCTGAGAGAGAGGGGGGGGGGGTGAATCAGTTGTTATTGTGCTTAAACAATCTTATGTCTATTAAAACATTCCTAATATTTCTTCAAGTGATCATCAATATTATACAACATATGGACAACATAAATAATGAGCATCATTCACACATAAGATATACACAGAGATAGATTTTCCCGAGGAAACCCATAAAGGGAGAAAACCTCTTCTTCTTCAAAATGATAGGCAGTCTTTTAAGTTCTGTACATCATCTATAATTGAGCATCAACTTAATGTGAGGCTACTACCTCTATTTTACAAGCTCCAACTTGTTTGAGAGCACCAACTCTCTAGTTTCTCTAGCACCCACTAAAAGGAAGCACCAACACCCTGAGTGTTTCATCACCAACTGGATGGAAGCACCTACTTCCACTTATACAAGTGCCAACTTGTTTGAGACCACCAACTCTCTGGTTTCTCTAGCACCCACTAGAAGGAAGCACCAACTCCCTGAGTGTTCCAGAACTAGCTGGATAGAAACACCAACTTCCAGTTACACAGGCTCCAACCTGTATAACAGAGAACACTTGTTCTCCCTTGCACCACCCTACCACCTTGGTTTCTCTGGTTGCAACCAGATGGAAGCTACAAATCCTTGTGTTCAAGTACCCACTTGAACCTCTAAGGACAAAAGTCCTCCCAGCACCTCCCAACTACCCTGAAATATAAAACTTTGTTTTTTGTGAATTTATTACAGTGATTCAATAGTTTTCATTTTCTTACCAGGCTTATCACTATTCAGCTATGCTGCTCTACTCTGCCTGCATCAGTGTCTCCCTTCTTACATCCTCTTCATATTTCTGATCTTATCCTCTGTCTTAGCATGCACACCTCGGATTTATCTTCTTCTCACAGATATGCATCTTTGATATGTGCTCTTTCTTCTCTCTTCCACTATTCTGTTATATTCAGCTTATGTACCTCATCTCTGTGTTTTCTTTCTACTATGCATACTTTCATTTTACCTTTCTACAATTCAATTCATTTTTCACTCAGCGCCGCCACACGCGCACAGTCACCGCATATCTTTTCTCCTCTTCCTCTTAGGTTACACCTCGAATATTCTTGGGCAAAAATGCCTCAGCAACTGAATCACCAACCATCCAAGAACCATGATTTGGTTTTTCTAACTGAATTGTAACTGAATAGTTAATCATGAAGATCAACAATAGCCCTTCGATTAGATGCTCAAATAAACAACACTGTTGGATTAAATCCATAGGTTCTTGTGTTTATTTTTCCATTTCGCATTTCGACATTTTGACATTCTTGTGGTGAAGTGTTTCGACACTCCAACTCTCAGTATTTGAAACTTGCACCAAAAGGTGTTTTTCACATTTCAGCATTTCGACATTTCCGCATTATTGTGGTGAAGTGTTTCGACACTCCAACTCCCGGTATCTAAAACCTGCACCAAAAGTTTTTTTTTTCATTTCAGTATTTTTGTGGTGAAGTGTTTCGACACTCCAACTCCCAGTATTCGAAACTTGCACCAAAAGGTGTTTTTCACATTTCAGCATTCCGTCATTTCGACATTCCTGTGGTGAAGTGTTTCGACACTCCAACTCCCGGTATCTGAAACCTGCACCAAAAGGTGTTTTTTGCATTTTGACATTCCGACATTTCGGCATTCCTGTGATGAAGTGTTTCGACACTTCCAACTCCCGGTATCTGAAACTCTGAAATAGAGTTTAGCTTCTGATACACCTCCAACTCCCGGTATTTGAAACTCTGAAATGAGTTTAGCTTCTGATACACATCCAACTCCCGGTATCCGAAACTTCGAAATGGAGTTTAGCTTCTGATCTTTCCATGCGATCATCGTTGTGATACTGGTCATGATCTTTTCCATCAATGACAAACATGCATACTCTGCCTCTGTCTAAAAACATGCCAACAATTTGTGGATCTATTTATTAAAAAAAAAATTTGATGTATTTAATGTTTTTAAGCAATTTAGAGCTTTGGTTGAAAAGAGAACTAAGGAATGGAGGTGAGTTTCCTTCTAAGGAGGTGAGTTTACTTCTAAGGAATTTGAAAAATATTGCAAGGAAGCTGGGATCAAAAGACACAAAACCACAGTTTATACTCCTCAGCAAAATGGTGTTGTTGAACGCATGAATAGGACTCTTCCAGAGAGAGCAAGGAGAATGCTCAGTAATTGCAAGTTGCAACAGGAATTTTGGGAAGAAGCAATGTTTACAGCATGTTATTTGGAAAATTGATCACCATGAGCTACAACAGAATGTAATATTCTTGAAGAGGTATGAATAGGTCACCCTTGTGATTATTCAAATCTTAAATTTTTTGCTTCTAAGGCCTATGCTATTATTCTAGAGAATCTGTGATCTAAGTTAGATCCAAAATAAAAAAGGATTATCTTTGTTGGGTATGGTGATGGAGTTAAGGGATATATACTATGGGATCCTACTTCCCACAAAATCACCATTAACAAAGATGTCATATTTGATGAATTGTCTCTCATAAAATTATATGTAGATGTTGAAGTGAAAAAGGCATAAGTACCACAAACTCAACAAATTTAGTTGGAGACACAATCATCTACATGAGAGAAGGAGAATGGAGATCTTCATGAAGAAATAATTTCTAATGTTGGAGAACCTATTTGTTATTAGGAAGAAATAAAGGTATCTGATAGTGCTAAATGGAAAGTAGCAATGAAAGAAGAAATGGATGCCTTAGAGAGGAAAAAGACATGGGACCTAGTAGAACTCCCAAAGGAAAGGAAGGTTGTTGGTTGCAAGCGGGTCTACAAACTGAAAAAGGGTTTTGATGATAAAATTTAAAAGTACAAAGAAAAGCTGGTATAAAAAGGGTATTCTCAAAAGTAAGGCATTGATTTCCATGAAATGTTTTCACCGGTTGTTAAGCTTGTTTCAATTCGTATTTTGTTAGCACTAATTGCTTCACTTGATCTTGAGTTAGAGCAGCTAGATGTTAAAACACCATTTTTACATGGACATTTGGATGAGGAAATATATATGGAAAAACCAGAAGGGTTTGTTCAGTATTGCAATAAAATGTTTGTTTGCAAAGTCAAGAAGTCACTGTATGGCCTGAGGGAGTCTCCTAGGAAATGGTACAAGAAGTTTAATTCCTTCATGGTGAGCCACAATTTTGCAAGAAGTGAGTATGACCATTGTGTTTACTTTAAAAAGTTGGAAAATGAAATATTCATTATTTTTGTGTTACATGTTGACTATATGCTTGTAGCAAGAAAAATCATGGTTGAGATCAACATGTCGAAGGCTCATTTGGCTATGACATTTGATATGAAGGATCTAGGAGAAAAAAAACAAATCTTGAGCATGGAGATACATAGAGATAGGAAAAATGGCATGTTGTGGTTATCACAAGAAAAGTATGTGGAGAAAATACTTATGAGGTTTGGTATGAATAATGTGAAACCATTAAAAATCCATTTAGCTTCCCATTTCAATATTTCTTCAAGTTTGTGTCCTAGTAATGATGAAGAAAATGAATATATGTCTCATGTACCATATGCTAATGAAGTAGGAAGTTTGATGTGTATGCGATGGTTAGTACTAGACTAGATATTTTGCATGAAGTTGGTGTTGCCAGTAGATACATGGAAAATCCAGGTAAAGAGAATTGGGCAGTAGTGAAATGGGTGCTTCAGTGTCTTAGGAGCACAAGTAATTATTGCATCACCAATAATGGTTGCGGTGATTTAGTGTGTGGTTGTGTCGATTTAGATTTTGTAGATGACTTGGACAAAAGAAGATCCACTTCATGATATGTCTTTAATCTTGCAGGATGCATGTTAGTTGGATGTAAAATCTTCAAAACATTGTTTTTGATGTTTGGGCAACATCAGAAAGACAATCTACTAGATTGATAATTAATAATGAGATTATTAATTATTACGCAATATTATTATTTATAATATTATTATTGTAATAATATATTTATGATATAAAGTATGAATATATATATATATATATATAATAAAGTATAAAGCATAAAGCATAAAGCATAAAGCATAAATCATAAATATAAAGTATATTTATATTATATGTATAATATAATATAAAGTATAAATATATTTATTACCCAAGGGACGCATCTCTTCATGGATGGTCACCATGGTCACCATACGTTTTTTATATATAGAACAATCATCATTGTAATAAGATATTCATTTCACATACAATATCATCTCTTATGAAAAGCCAACATGGTATCAGAGTGAGACAGAGCCTAACTCCCTCACAGGAAAGCCCTGGAAAAATAAGAGATAGACATTGAAAAATCAACAGTCACTTCGACTTTTGGGAGAAATAATTTTAACATGGGGTTCCTCTGTCAGTGCAATGTTGACAAAATTTCAACTAGATTGGATGAGATAATGTTCTTGTTATGTATTTTGGTTTCATATTCAGTGAGCTTATGGAGTAAAAGTGGTTAGCTGGTTGGAGGTCTGGGGTAGAATGGACTATGGGATTTTATCTAGGAATACCGAGTACATAGTGGTGTTTGTCCTAAAATTTGGAGAACGTTCCTATTGTTGGAAATAACAACCAATTAAATTTTCGATCACAACGCCTGATGGAACAATGAGTGAAGTGGAAATTATGTTTTCAGTTACAACGCCATACGAAGAAGAGTTTGAAATGACTCAGGATTTAGTGGAAAGTAGACGAAGGGTGCATATAAATGTAAATTATTCCTCTTCAGAATCTGAAGACGACGATGAAGATAGTCATCATTGCGATGTTGATTATTGTTATTATGATGGTGGATGACTAGAAGTGGTGGTGGGCGAGTTCAGTGTTAGAGGAGAAGAAGATTATTATTATGATGTTGCTGCTACTTCGCCTCACATAAATCCCCACCGAAAGGATGAAATGGTATCGTACGTACTTTTTGTCTCTCGTATCTAGGAAATGATAATACACAAATATTCTAAAGTCGAGATCCTAGTTGAAGAGATCATGTTTGTTACCAAGTTATTGTGAAAAAATACTTGAAACCCATCTAATAGAGAGACCACGGATCTGTGCAAGAGGAGGAGGGGGAGGAATCTTCATTGAAAGAACCTAAGACGGAGCTTTGGAGTGTAAATTGAAATAGACACACAACTTCCAATCTTAAAATGGATGGGACCGTTGCACTCTGTTGATCCATATTTATGAGGTTGATGGGATAGGAGTCTCATTTGAAAATGCAGTGTTGATTCTATTTTCATTGGTGACTACATGGAGGACAAGATCGATTCGATGGTGAAGGAAGCATGCAAAAAATTACAACTGTACTAGAGGTTAAATTTTTGGAATTACTATGTAAGGTGAAGATGCAAGGAAATGGCTACACCTTTGGTACAAAATATGAAGTTGTTGCAGGACATGACTTCAGAGACTATGGATGTTACTTTATACAGGAATATGGTATGTGACAGACCATGAGTTTGGGTTATATGGATATTCAGATTCAAATTTGGCCGACAATATTCTTGATCGGAAGAGTACTTCGACATATTACTTCAGTCTAGGCTCCAATATGGTTTCATGGAGCAACAGAAAGCAGTTGTGTGTACCACTCAGTACGGCTAAGGTAGATTATGTGGAAGCATGTGCAGTAAGGTGCGAAGTAGTGTGGCTTCGGAAATTGATGACTATTGGACTGAATTTAACATGTAGGTAAGACCTACAAGAAGAGAATGACAAGACTTGTTCTAGAGGTCAAGTGATGAAGTCAACAGGTTGAAGATTCAGTTGATATTTAGTGCTCGAGAGGGAGTCAGACAATCAGTTTCAGAGGGAGATGGGTACTACAGTAAGGAACAGGAGGCTCCACTGAATGTAGGAAGAACTCATGTGTGGCGCTCAGTACGGTTGAAGATGATTATTTGGCAAGATGTGTAGTAGTAGTGTGGCTTCAACAAATTTTGTCTCAGTTATTTGGTATCATACTGGAGGCAACCTACATTTAGTGTGACAACCAGAGTTGCATGAAGTTGTCAGAGAACCCTATGGTATATGACAGGTCAAATAATATTGAGATTAGATATTACTATATTAGGGATATAATGCACTAGGGAGTAGTGAAGCTCCAGTTTCGTGACTACAAAGGATCAAGTTGTGTACGTGTTTACCAAGTCGTTGTCAAGGATGAAGTTTGAGTAATTCAGGGACAATCTTGGCGTGGTCCCTCTTCAGAGGTAGTGTTCTCATCTAGCATGAAAAAGGGTTGGCACTGAGACAAGAGTGCACATGATCAGGTATTGATGCATCACAGGGAGTGGATGTCCTAGGGACATGTTGTAGCTATTGAGACCTGCCCATAGACCTTGGTTGTATGGGGTGAATTCATGTTCGAACTAAGACACGTGGAACTCATATAGCATGAAAAAGGGCTGGCACTAAGTGTTCTCATCCAGCATGAAAAAGGGTTGGCACTGAGACAAGAGTGCACATGATCAGGTATTGATAAATTGAAGGAAGTGGATGTCCTGGGGACATGTTGTAGCTATTGAGAGATACCCACAGACCTTGGTTGCATGGGGTGAAGTCATTTTTCACTATGGATATCCAAGGGCTGGCACTAAGATAGGAGTGCACATGATCAATTATTGATGCATCGCAGGGAGTGGTTCTCCTGGGGACATGTTGTAGCTATTGGGATCTACCCACATATCATGGTTTCATGGGGTGAAGTCATGTTTCACTATGGATATCCAAGAATTTATAGATTCACATGTTCAACAGCCAATGGATGTGAGCTCGTGTGGTATCATACTTTTAGTCTATGTCTCATGGAAGTGACACTTGGTTTCTAGACACTTGGTACAGAAGGGAGCAATGAGGCTCCAATATGGTGCATAAGGGAGCAGTGGGGCTCCAATATGTGGATACCAATGAGAAGGTTGTAGATGTGTTGACAAACCCATTGTCAAGGATGAAGTTCAAGTACTTAAGGGACAAACTCGTTGTTGTCCCTCTTCAGAGGGAGTGATGTCTTCATATGTTATTGCAGGGTAGTGGATGTCATGATGACATGTTGTAGCCATTGAAGAGATACCCACCAGCCCTAGATGCATGTTGAAGAGACAAGGTGCAGATGTTATTGCATGGTATTGGATGTCATGCATAAGATATCCAAGTTTTTTGTGGGAAACTGGATAGTCTCAATATGACATGTTGTAGCTATTGTAAAGCTACTCACCATCCCTAGATGCATGCCGGGAAGTCACAAGGGTGCATGTGATGAGGTATAGATGCATTGTAAGGTAGTGGATGTCCTAGGGACATGTTGTAGTTATTTAAGAACTACCCACAGGCCTTGGATGCATTGGTTGTGAAGTCACAAGGGTGCACATGATGAAGTACATATGCATTGTGGGGTAATGGATTTCATTGTGACATGTTGAAGCTATTTGAGAGCCACCCACAGGTAATATTCAAAGGTAATCTACAGAGGTAATCTTGGCATAATCTAGAATGTCTCCCTCATTGGGAGGGAGTGTTGATGTTTGGGCAGCATCGGAAAGACATTCTACTAGATTGATAATTAATAATGAGATTATTAATTATTAAGCAATATTATTAATTATAATATTAGTATTGTAATAATATATTTATGATATAAAGTGTGTGTGTGTGTGTGTCTGTGTATAATAATAATAATAATAAAGCATAAAGCATAAAGAATAAATATAAAGTATATTTATATTATATGTATAATATAATATAAAGTATAAATATATTTATTACCCAAGGGACGCATCTCTTCATGGATGGTCACAATGGTCACCATATGTTTTTTATATATAGAAAACCCATCATTGTAATAAGATATTCATTTCACATACAATATCATCTCTTATGAAAAACAAATAGCTTTATCCACTATGAAGGAAGAATATATAACTACTTCACATGCTTGCAAGGAGGAAATTTGGTTAAAAGGTTTGTTGTTTGAGTTTGGAAAGACGCGGGACAATGTGAAACTATTCTAGTATAGTAAAAGTGTTATTCATTTGGCTAAAAATACATATTATCATAGTAAGATAAATCATATTCCTATTAAATACCATTTTGTAAGACATGTTATTGATGAAGGTGGAGTGGATCTGGAAAAGGTTCATACAAAATAAAATTGTGTAGACATGTTCATGAAACCAGTGTTGTTAGAGAAGATGCAATGGTGCTTGGCTTCTCTTGGCTTGCAAGAAAGATGATGAATAAATTTGGGCATGATATATCAGGTAAATTGTTTTCAAGGTGGATATTGTTGAAATGGTGCCAACCAATTTCCTACGAACAGGATATGGGTGGATTTCCTAGCTCCTATTATTCTGGCTTCAGTCGATCAAATCAACTAAAAATAGAATTGTTTAGGTGCACATTAATTTTAACTATGGAGAGATGCTATTATCTATGTAATCCCATAGAGACAAGTGTGTAGGAGGACTGTGAGAGATGGTTGTAAGCTTTGTTTGGATGTTGTAACTATCCCTTGAACAATAAGAATGTCAATTATCATTGCCCCGTGGATGTTTCCCTTTAAAGGGTTTTACCACATAAATCGTTGTTTGTTATCTGTGATTGTTGTCTTGAATATTTCTGCCATTTAATCTTGTTTTGTTTATGCTTTTGTTGCCCAACATTAATAATGTCTACCAACTAAGTAAAAACAAATTGTAATAACATTAACAAATTTTAAGGATATGTTAATATTATTGTTCATCTAGGGATTATTGTTGGACACATCGACCACGCTAAAAGCGAGGGGGGGGGGTGAATCAATGTGTGGATCTTTTTACAATTATTTCTTCCTTTAGTTAGCAACCACTTCAAACATTATTATTCATTCACAATTAGATACTTTCATATAACAATAACATTTATCAATAATATAGAACTATGAACCATCACCATAATGAACACAAAGAACACCAGATATATGTGTATTCTTTTGTATTATGTTGTTACATGAAGACTACAATCTTTGAGGTTTATTAGCACCAAATCCAAGAGAGTACCAACTCTCAAATACAAGACCCAACTTGCATATCTCAATACCAACTGAGATGTCAGGATTCCAACCCTCAAGTACAAGACCCAACTTATAGACAACAAACAATTTGTCAAATCTTCTCTACAGGTCTGGGACCTATATATGCTGCAACACACATATGTATGTGCCCTATTATCTTTCATATCATGTATGTATGCTAAATTTCCTTATGTAGCCTGCATACAACCTCATAAAACTAGGGCTACTATTTTTCTGCAACTCTGAAACTTTCGGCCCTTCAAACCTTCACTACCTCTGTCACATCCATTTGTAACATGTCATTCTATACAACTTGTGCCATATGTAACATGTCATCAATGAAGCATCTCCAACAACCTATACATGTCCCTCATGCATACATCATCATAAAACATAGATATCCCTCAACCATATCAAATCTGTACCATACATGTTGCTCACTCAAGCAACCAACCATCATATACCATATCCAAGTACAAGGCCAACCATATCAAGAATCCCTAAAGAATTCACCATATCATAAGAATATCTAAGTATCAAAAAAAACATGTAACCATACCAAAACTTGTGTAGCTGACTTGAACTTGTATAATGTTGGCCTAGAAATTTGCTTCAGACTTCAGGGACTTGGTACCAACATCTAATCAATTTTCATGAGTTTTTCACATGTACGCTACCTCCTCTTCTACATCCCATGTATGTACACTACCTCCTCCACTGCAGCCTAGTATGTACACTACCTCCTCCACTACAACTTCCATACACATCAGAAACTAGGGTTTTTATGAAACTCCAAGATTTTCGTCCTCGACCCTCGTTTCCTACATCAGAAAATGACACTACAACCTCAAAAAAATATCACTAGATCGTAAGATAGATAAGAAATTAATAAGCATATGAGTCTATATATGAATGACACCTTGAGGTGCTTATATACTTGTGCTAGATAACTCCTTTCCTTATTTTGGGGCTTCTACAGTTTTATTGATACAACAAATTTATCCCTTTGACCAAGACTTATAACACACTTAGGGGCTTCTTGTCCACTCTTTGGGGCTTCCAACTTCACAAGGCCATATATCCCTAACTATGAGGATCCACTTGGCATACCACATATCACCGGAAATGGCACGACGAGTAATATCCATCTATGAGGGTCTTGCTTGCATGTACATTGTCCTTCATGTCCATATTGTTCATTCAACTTTGGGTCCCATAACCACACCTATGGGTTTCTTGTATACTTCTTCAAAGTGTCTTCCCTTTAGGACCATGCTTAGAGCTACGCTATAAGGGGAAAACTTTGGAGACTTCTTCAAATATACCCATCACATTAGTAACCAACTGTTCAAACCAACTGGCGAAACCAATTGTCCAACGATCTCATCACCTCTCCAAGGGTTGAAATCAATCATTGAGGGTTGACATCAATCTCCAAGATCACTCTCCATGGGTTGACATCAATGAAAACCAACTATACAAACCAACTTCCCAACAATCTCATGCTTTGGCATTGATGGCAACACTTAGTCATGGAAATACTCATGCTCCCCCTGTGATCATCGCTCCTCATTAATGTTTCTATCTCTCCCTTTTTGACATCAATCGCAAAGGGTATATCTCTCTGGGGATCCTTCCCCTGAATGAACTCTCCTTTTTTCCACTCCCCCTATCTATATACCTTTGATATTTCTTTGATCAGTCTCTCTTCCTTCATATGAATAATCTCTCTCCCTTTGACAAAGGATGCCACTATGATGCAATGTTGATGGCATGGATGCCAATGCTCCCTCTATGATCATCTCTATCATCTCTCCTCCTGGAATCATACCTCTATAACCAATCATGGGAAAGAGAATAACTCCCCCTATGGGTATGTCTACCCTTGTATTTTATCCAAGATGTCATGTAATCATTGTGAACAATGTGCTACCACTGTAATATGCTTCTGCTGTGGATATTATTTCTCTACCAGAACATTGATCAACTGCTAAAAAATGTTGCATCAAGAATACCATGATATTCTATTCATTTGACGATCATTGGACTTGTCCATGCATAATACAATGGTCCATCAATCAATGTCTCATCCATGAAACCAAATCCACTCACATATGCATGCAACTCATGCCAAGATCACCAAGAGCATATCTCAAACCATATGCTCAACATCATCAACACATGCATTTACCAAGCATGTACTAACATCACCACATACCATCACAAGATATGTGTCTCAAGCAAGTATCAACCTGTATCATGTATGTGCACATTAATCTGTACCAACCATGTGCTAACCATGCACATCAACCATGTACATCAACAATGTACATACCATATACCATAAGATATCATCAATGACGTGTCTCTACCAACTACCATGAACTATGTACCAATGTATCCGAGATATGTACCACCAATGTATCTCAAAAAGTAGGCCTCAATCAACAAGCACCATAACAAGTGTCTCAACCATATACCATATCACTGTCAATCATTTCATGTAACATATAAAAATATCACAAAGATAAGCCTAAATTATATGCCAATATCACAAAGATGTGCCTCTAACAATGAACCATAACAACCATATACCAAGAATGTGTCTCAAGCATGTAACAATATAACCTCAAATATGCACCATAAAGGGACTCCAAGACATGCCTTAAGCATGTGCCATACCATCCAAGATACAATCCTCAAACATATACATAAATGAAAAATTTTATTCATGAAAACCTGAAGCATACCATCTTAGAATCTGTATAAACTATGTTGTACCATCAAACCATGTTGCAACTCATTCATACGCCCTTTTTCAAAGATAACCTCACCTTAAATATCTTGCGTATGTACATGAACTTTCCATAGTACATATTGCGTATGTACACGACTCTTCCCACAGAAACTTCATATGCCTCATAAAATAGTTTACATTAAGCTTTCCTCATGGAAACCATTCTTTATGCCTTCATTCTTGTCTAGTTGTTCAATCTTCTTCATCCAATTTTGAGAGTGTCTTTGCTTCTCAACACTTGTTCTTTGAGCTTCCATCCTTTCAACATTCTCTTTCTTCCATTCTCTTCTTTCTATATTATATGAAGTATTCCTCATTAATTGTCTCCTTGAATTCCAACAATCCTGGGATTTGTGGCCAAACCCACTTCAACTGTAACATCTCATGGTGTGACAATGTGCAACAATGTGTCCGACAAGATTACATCTCCAACATCTTAGGATGTTATGGAATCTTCCAATATCTTTCATTTCATATTTTTTGCAATCCAAAGCTTTGTGACCATATTCATTACATGAGAAACAATGACCATTGGAAACATTTTTATACCTGTGATTTTGTGTCAACCTTGAAGGGATCTCTCTTGTGAATTTGCTTTGAGGTGTAGGACTAGATTCTTGGTGTCTTCCTTGTTATTATCTTCTGAATATTTCATTACTTTCTGAAGGTGCTTGACGTGCATCTTGGATTTCACCCTTTGAAAATGAAGGACCTACATTATGGTTCTTAGAAGTGCCAAATTCATACTATGCAGCTTCTTTGTTGTATCCAAGACTTGATTTATCATTTGGCGATATTTGGATATCCAATATTATTAAGTTGTTCATGAACTTGACATGAGCATTTGACTTCTCCGACTTCCTTTCGAGATGAAGAACTTCTGCTTCTAGCTTATGACATGATTCTTCCTTTTCATTTGCCTAATTCTTCATTAGTTACTCTATCCTTTTGGCTTCTTCAATTTGGGTCCTCAAATTGATATCGATTTCTCTTTTTTCTTTAAACTCTTCAAGGATTTTTCTAAGCTCATCATCTACCTTCTTCTTTTCCTCTACTTGACTAATTATTCCGGTCTTTAGTATCTTGATCTCTTTTTATTTTTTCTTGAGCATTTGTTTTAGTGCCATGGTATGCCTTTGGTACTTTTCTAGAGCTTCCTTAGTGATTCTTTCAAGATCCTCAAAAGCATTTGAATCATCTTATATTTCCATGATAACTTCTTTTGAATCATCTATAACTTTATCTTTAAGCTTCAACAAATCTTCCTCTTCATCTATAAGATAATTGTTAGTTGATTCTACACAAACTTCTTCCATTGTAGTTATATATTCTTATTTATTTGCAGGATCACATTCAACATCATTACATTTAGAATCATTGCAATCAGAAGATTTTGGAGGGTCTTCACCTTCATTGATTTTCTTCACTTCCTTGATGGGATTGTCTTCTATTTCTTGTCTTTTGTCTTTATATACCTTCTCTAGCTTCATCTATAGGTCCTTGGCAAAGGTACATTTTCCTATTCTTTTTTTGATAGAACCTAAGAGTCCATTGAAGATGGTCTTGAATGCCACTACATTGTTCTTCTTTTCTTTCTTTTGTGCTACAAATTTAGATTTTTTCTTCAAGGGAACTGATCGAGCAACAACTGTGTCCCAAACACCTAATCCTTTTGAATTCAATGCCCTTTCATTTTTATTCTCCATGCTGAGTAATTTGTCTCATCAAATAAGGGAAATCCATATGTATAGAGAACTTCATGTTCATCCATTTGTGTGTCCATGGATCTCCTTCAAGATTGAAAGGTTTATAGTGAAGGCCTGCTCTGATACCAATTGTTGGATACGTCGACCAGACTAAGAGGGCGGGGGTGAATCAATGTGTGTCTCTCTTTACAATTATTTCTTCCTTTAGTTAGAAACCACTTCAAACATTATTATTCATTCACAATTGGCTACTTGCATATAATAACAACATTTATCAATAATAGAGAACTATGAACCATCACCATAATGAACACAAAGAACACCAAATATATGTGTAATATTTTTTATTATGTTGTTAAACAAGACTAAAATCTCAGGGGTTTATCCACACCAATTGAAAAGAGAACTAACTCCAAGAGAGTACCAACTCTCAAATAAAAGACCTAGCTTGTAGACAAGAAACAATCTATCAAATATTCTCTACAAGTTCACGACTTGTATATTCTGCAACATGCATATGTGCATGCCCTTATCTTTCAGATCACATATTTACACTACCTATCCTTTTGTAGCCTGCGTACAACCTTAGAAAACTAGGGTTACTAGTTTTCTGCAACTCTGAAACTTTTGGCCCTTCAGACCTTCGTTGCCTCTATCACATCCACCTATAACTTGTCATTGTATCTAACCTGTGCCATCTGTACCATTCCATCAATGAAGCATATCCAACAAACTATGCATGTCCCTCATTCCTATGTCATCATAAAGCATAGATATCCCTCAACCATATCAAAATTTTACCATACATGTTACTCACTCAGCCAACCAACCAGCATATACCATATCCAAGTATAAGACCAACCATATCAAGAATTCCTCAATCATTCGCCATATCATAAGAATATATAAGCATAAATGCAAACATGTAACCATATGAGAACTTGTATAGCTGACTTGAACCTATAGAATGTTGACCTAGAAACTTGCTTCAAGCTTTAGGGACTTGATACTAACATCTACTCAATTTTTCATGAGTTTTTCACATGTACTCTACCTCCTCTTCTACATATCGCGTATGTATTCTACCTCCTCCACTACAGCCCACATATGTGTGCTACCTCCCTACTGTAGCCCGCGTACAGCTTGAAAACTAGGGTTTTTCTGAAACTCTGAGATTTTCGTCGTGGACCCTCCTTTGCTACTTATGAAAATGACGCTACAACCTCAACAAAAGATCACTAGATCACAAGATAGATAATAAATGAATAATCATATGAGTGTATCTATGAATGACTCCTTGAGGTGCTTATATACTTGTGCTAGATAAAGCCTTTCCTTATTTTATGGCTTCTAGGGTTTTCTTGTTACAACAACTTTATCCCTTTGACCAAGACTTATAACAAACTTAGGGGCTTCTTGTCCACTCTTTGGGGCTTCCAACTTCACAAGGACATATCTCCCTAACCGTGAGGATCCACGTGGCATACCACATATCAATGGAAATATAACGATGATTACTATTAATCTATGGGAGTATTTCCTGCATGTACATTGTCCTTCATGTCCATATTCCCCATTCAACTTTGGGTCCCATAACCACACCTAGGGGTTTCTTGTAGACTTCTTCAAAGCATATCCCTGTGAGGGACATGATTAGACCTATGCCATAAGGGGACCACTTTGAAGACTTATCCAAATATACCCATCACTATTGGTTTTGGAGCCTCATTATCTTCCTAATTCATAGGTCTTTGTTTTCAGCGGTGTTTATACCCCATGAAGACTATACACCCTTGAATACTGTACACCCCTCCACATGGGGAGTTGTAGGAGGGGCTTGCCTTGTAAATGTATATTGTAATTTCATAGTAAATATGTACCCTTCATTATAAGGTCGCAGATATGATGGTAGAATTTATGTTAGGGCTTTGTTCCCTATAAGGAAACCCTCTTTTATGAGGAATTGTATTGCAATTGTGTATCATTGTGAATATTGTATTCTAAGAGAGGATACTATGAGAGAAAGAAGAGGAAGTTACAAAGGGTGTGTTGTAGGTTGTATCCCTTCATTTGTTGGATAATAAAAAGGAAGGACCTGACAATTTATCTGGTGGATGTAGCCCACACTAGGTGAAGCACACATATGTGTGTCTCTATTGTATTGTGTATCTTCTGTATTTTATTTGCTCATTTGTTTTTATTTTATTGCTCTATGATCCTATTTTTTTAAAAACTGGTATTAGAGTGAAAGGTAACTTGTAGGAAAAGAGGGTTCCCGGTTCGAGTGGGAGCAATGGCGGAAGATGGAAAGTTTAGGGTCGATAAATTTAATGGCCAAAACTACCAGTTATGGAAGATACAGATGGAATATTATTTATATCAAAAGGATCTATTCCTACCATTGGGTGGAATAGAAAAGAAGCTGGCGGACATGAAGGACGAAGAGTGGGAGGTTCTTGGTAGAAAGGCACTAGGAATGATACAGTTGAGCTTGGTAGCATTGGTGGATTTCAATATTTTGAAAGAAAATACAACGAAGGAGTTGATGGACGGATTGGATAAACTATATGAAAAAACCTCTGTGTCCAATAAGATATTTCTAATGAAGATATTATTTAACATGAATATGTCAGAAGGTGGGTCTGTTGCATATCATTTAAATGAATTTAATATGGTTACTAATCAACTAAGTTCTGTAAAAGTGGACTTTGATGATGAGGTCAAGGCTCTTCTAATATTGTGCTCATTGCTAGAAAGATGGAACAGATTGGTCATGACTGTAAGTAACTTTGTCTCTAGTTCAAACACTTTAAAATTTGATGATGTTGGTGGTGTTATCCTTAGCGAGGAAATGTGATGGAAAAAAATAGGTGAGACATCAAGTAATGTGTTAAACATGGAGAACAGGGGAAGACAAAATAATAGAGAAAAGGGATCAGGGAACCACGGGAATTCTAGGAAGGGAAGATCCAAATCCATACTAGGAAAAATAGAGTGTTGGAATTTTGGAAAGAAAGTAGATCTGAAGAAAGACTACAGAGCTCCAAAGAAACAAAGAGACGGACAACGGGAGAAAAATCAGGAAGCAAATGTAACAGGTGATGTGTTACAAGATGCTTTGATTCTTTCTGCAGATAATATTTTTGAGTCTTGGGTAGTAGATTTAAGGGATTCATTTCATGCCACACCCCATAGGAAACATTTTCTAAATTATGTTCAAGGTGATTTTGGACAGGTTCATTTGGGTGATGATGCACCATGAAAAATTGTTGGAATGGAAAAGATAAAAACAAAGCAAAGGAATGGAAACCAATGGTTGTTGAAAGAGGTAAGACATGTTCCAGATCTGAGAAAAAATCTAATTTCAACAGGGCAGTTGGCAAGTGAAGGTTGTATATCCATATTTACAGATAAGGTGTGGAAGGTCACCAAAGGATCACTGGTGATATCAAAAGAAGAAAAGGTAGGTACATTGTATTTATGTACTGGTAATATTGACTCGTCTATATCTTTAGCTTCTATAGGAGTGGATACAACATTGTGGCATCATAGGCTTGGACACATGAGTGAGAAGGGGATACATATAATTCACAAAAGAAATTTGTTGCCAGATCTTAAACAAATTGATTTGGATTTCTTTGAGCATTATGTTTATGGAAAACATAAGAGAGTCATATTTCTCTGAGTCGGAAAAGAAAAGAAGAGTGAAATGTTAGAGATTGTGCATATAGATGTATGGGGACCAGCTTAGGTATCATCTCTTGGTGTCTCTCATTATTATGTTACTTTTATTGATGATGCAACTAGAAAAACTCGGGTTTATTGCATTCGACAAAGATCTGATGTTTTTGATACTTTTAAGAAATGGAAAGATTTGGTTGAGAATGAGACTGGAAAAAGGTTGAAGTTTCTCAGATTAGACAATGGAGGTGAATATTGCAGCAAGGAGTTTGATTATTATTGTTCATACCATGGTATTCGTAGAGAGAATACAGTTCCATAAACACCACAAGAAAATGGTGTGTCAAAAAGGATGAATAGGACAATCATGGAGTGTCCAAGGAGTATGAGATCGCATGCCAGTTTTCCCCTACAATTATGGGAAGATGTTGTAGATATTGTTGTTTACTTAATAAACAGAGGACCTTCAAGCTCTTTGGATGGTATAATTCCAAAGGAGGCATGGACAAGTAAAAAGGTAAACTATTCCTTTTTGAAGACTTTCAGTTGTGAATCATTTGTCCATATTGATAAAGAAAATAGAACAAAGCTTGAGGAAAAATCCAAGAAGTGTACCTTTATTGGATACGATGTTAATGATTTTGGTTATCTCTTATGGGATTATGAAAATAA
>ML815139.1:14086-34251 GCA_009831015.1 Picea engelmannii
TTATGTTTATAACTCTGGATTTCACAGTTAAGACTCACTGCCACTAAGATTAATGATTCAAAGTTAAAAATGAGAGTAAATTGTTAATAAATCTACACTAACTGATTCACCCCCCCCTCTCAGTTAGTTCATACCTGTAACATAGGTACCCCATATTACCCCCCTAGATGCATGGCATTCCACCCCCCTTACAAAAACGTTGTTCTCAATTCTTGGTGTGAGATAGAACAACCATATACATGGGTCCCATGGATGAGTGTGGACTATAATGTTGAAGTAGGCTAGACAACCAAGGTTCCATGTAAAAATTACTATCCCTCATGTTGAAGTAGTCCAAGCTCCACCTTAAACCTGGATCCCATGTATGAGTGTTGAATATGAAACCCAACTGATGACTCATGAGATCCATGAATCACCAATTAATATGCTCCAAGTACCCACTAATGACATGGGGATTAAAATAAATATAATCATGAAAAATATCATCCACATAGTTGTAAAGGGTCGAGGTTGAATATGGAAGGAACCATACCATTGTAGAATATGCAAGATGAACACTAGTAGTCATAATAGGATCTTGATTTCCCTCAATGATGTTCTCTATATAAGGTGGAGTAGAGCCATCATATAAAAGATGAAAGTATTTGTCCTTAGATAAATGACAACTATCCAGATACCAATCATCACAATCATTTTCTAAATCATACCAGGAATATATTTCTCAATTATATTCTTCCTTGATGCAAGGGTACATGGTCAGAATATTACAGTTCTCTTGATATTTAGTGAGTGTCTCTTGGAGATCTTGGACAACTTTTAAGAACATTATCATATCTTCATTCTTCATTCCTATGAGGGTTTGAGAGTGAAATTTTTACGATACTACAACACATGACAAATTGATTGGAAGCACCAAATATAATATATCAAATCAAACCCCTAAAAATCCTCTATCCAATGGCACTGCTAGAAATTTTTCAGACCCCACCCAGTTTCAGTCTCACTAATTTTTTAGCCAAAGTTAAATGTTGAAACTCCAGTTTCAGCACTGTTTCAACATATGTCTCAACATTGTTTCAGCATATGTCTCAGCACTGTTTCATCATATACTCAACATTGTTTCAGCATATGTCTCAGCATTGTTTCAGCATATACTCAACATTGTTTCAGCATATATCTCAGCACTGTTTCAACATATACTCAACACTGTTTCAACATATACTCAGCACTGTTTCAGCATATACTCAACATTGTTTCAGCATATGTCTCAGCACTATTTCAGCATGCACTCATCACTGTTTCAGCATATACTCAACACTGTTTCATCATATGTCTCAACACTGTTTCAGCATGTACTCAGCACTGTTTTAGCATATACTCAGCACTGTTTCAGCATATACTCAGTGGTGTTTCAGCATATGAAACAATGGTGTTTCAGCATATAAAAACTTAACAGAAAATGAACTTCAGAACTGAAACATGAGGATTCTGAACATCGTTTTCAACGCAGAAATAAAATATCAGCAATATGCAAAACTCAAAAAATATAGACACAAATATTTTCGGTCTAACTTCGACCCTGGAAAAACCCACAAGGGAAAAACCAATGAGCGAGGGCTTTTTATTATTTATGAGCTTCTGAGAAATTTCTTTTACAGCATATTCATCTTCAGAAATTTACACAAACTTATCTGGACATTCATGTAGCTTTGCTCCTCGATTTCTAAACCAGAAATCCATACAACTATACGGCTGCCCCAACAATTAATGTTGTACGTACTGTCTTGAAATTTGTGCCAAAACTCTGCTAAGACTGTACGAAAAACCCATCATGAACAACTCCTTGTAAACCGTGTTGTACGGTCCCCAAGATTCGTGCCAAACTATACGGACTGTACGAAAATACACTCAGAAATATTTACAGCAGTTACCTCAATTTCTGTGCCAACAAATGTTGTACGACAGACTTGGAATGCATGCCAATACTCTCAGAAATTGCAGCTGTTGTCCTCCTCAATTTCTGTGCACATTAAATGTTGTATGACCTCCACAAATCCATACAGTACAACCTGTTCTTCCTTGTTGTTTGCTACCTCGAAATCCGCACTTCTCTTTGCCTTGGGATGCATGCTCTCCTTTAGAAAATGTTGTCTCTTTTCTCAGCTCGACCTCTCTCTTGCTCTTGGCATCTCACCAAAGATCTGACCTTGGAATCTCACCAAAGGTCCCTTCTCTTGGCATCTCACCAAGAGTCTCTTGATCTTGGCATCTCACCAAAGATTTGACCTTGGCATCTCACCAAAGGTCCCTTGCTCTTGTCATCTCACCAAGAGCATCTTGGCATCTCTCCTTGTTCTCTCAACAAGAATGCTTCCACTACCCAAGAATGGGTGCGCCCTCTTGCCTTAGTCAACCTCATGAGGGAAGGTGAGGGGTTTTCTAATCTAACGGTTGAGATTAGATTAGATGGGTGGCTAAGATTTGGTGTCTCTTCACTCACCCTCTCTTTAATCATAAAGTCACCTTTTAATTTGCATCTCACAAATTAAATGACTAGGACCCACATTCGGCACTTTCTCCCCCTTAGGTGCCTAGGGAAGAGAAACACTTGCCTTGGTACTTTATTTTAATTAAAAATTTAACAGGCACTAATCTGGAAGCAATCTATAAAAAGTTACGAGCTTTGCATCCTTGCGTTTATCAAGAAAAACCTGAAAATTTATGATTTTCAATCAACAATATCTTGACTTCCCCAACTCTGATTGAGAAAATGTTTTGTTTGAAATTAGTTTTTTCCCCCATAGGAACTCATATCTATAATTGGTTTTGGAAAATTATGTACTAAATTCTACATAAGTTGATCAAAGTGTCACAACCCCCTTTTTCTATCCTTTTAAAACCTGCAAAATGAAAAAAAAATCCCCTTTTTTGGCCCAAATATTATCTTACTTGATGCCCAAGAAAGAGATTTGATACCAAATGTTAAGTGCCTCATATCTGAAAATAGAATCACACACAAGATACAATGAATAATATAGAAAATATCCTTGATTTTATATAAAAACCTTAAGGTCTGGAAACATCTTACAATTGATCCTTTTATGGAAGGAATCCACTCTTGTTCAATTTTATCTTCAAGGAGGAAACCTCCGATTGAGATAAGCTCCAAATAAAATACTCTTCCACACCATTCTTCATTACATTGCATATACTTCTTTATATAATACTATGTATCTCCTAAGAACATTCTAGTAGGTGGAACCTTCTAGTAAGCCTTATCACATTTATTACTTTCACACTATTACATAGGCCTTATTTATTAAAAGTGGCCTCCATGCATAGAAAAATATATTATTATTCCCATTGGGTACATCCCTGGGTACCCCATATTACCCCCCTAGATACACTACAAGCAGACACATAATATTTGTTTAACTCCTTAGATGGTGCCCATGTTCATGAGGGTACTTGGAACTTAGGTTATTGTTGTGTGAAGGTTATTGTGACTATCTCTCATGCCTTCGCCAGTTGGTCTCGGGCCTTGATAATCCTAGGTTAGTTTTCATAAGGCCCATTTGACTGTCCATTTCTTGTTTGTTGGAGCTTATAGACTTGTTGAGGCATGCTCCATGTTTAATTGTGTCTAGTTGGCCTTAGTTTTTTTCCTTGTTTTGAAACACTTCTATGATTGCATTTGACCTTGAATAGATTTAACATATGCTTTCCTACTAGATTTCTTTCTAGATCCAAGTATCTTCATGTGGGATGAACATCTTTAGTCCCATTGTTGATGAAGGAGCCTCCACTTGCATTATGTCTTTATCTTGTTGGAGAGCCTTAGGTTCTCTAGATATGTTTAAATCAAACACCATATTAAAAACATTAGATGACCATACTTTTAATCGTCATGGACTCATTGCTTCCTTTCCTGCTACGTTAAGTGGAACAACTATTTCAATCAAATTTGAAGTAGACGATTCTCCTTTAGGCTATAATCTTTCTCTATGGTGTAGTTGGTTTTATGCACTGAAGAAAATTGTGTCTTCATTATTTAAAGTCCTTTTCTTTCCTCGTCAAGGTAAATTGATTATAATATATAAATTGGAGTATTATACCCCTGATTCATGATCCAACATTGCTATGAATGTTCCATTCATCAACTATTCCAAGGGTTCTTTTAACAATATTGGTTTTGGGATATTCAAAGATTCATATATCATGATAATTTTTCCCTTGCCTCCACCTTCCAGTTCTATTAACTTAGCTCATGTATGTATTATTTTGTCAGCTACTGTTAAACCATAAATTTTTTCCTAAACATCTATTTCTATTGTGGATCTTGTGCTTTAGCACTTGATTCCATCTAAAATATTCATTTTCAATCAGGACCCTTGGGTAGTGCCTCATCCATTTGATATTAAGTCGTACAAGTTGAGTATGTCATTCAATGTGGTCGAGATTTCCTACCAAGATATCTAATCAATAGTTGTGGAACATGATAATAAACTCCATCATTATATGAAATATGATCAGTTCACTTCACCCATCTAGGCCACCAACCCTCCTAGTTCATATGATTTATTGGATGTTGAAATTCCTTCAGATGAGTCTATCCTTGAAGCCATGATCAAGTATGAAATACCATTGGAAGCTATGCATAATAGACCATTTTTAATAGTTGAATTGGAGACATTAGAGGTTGGCACAAAAATCCTAGTTTCATATGGTGATATTGACCAGTACCAATGCCCCATCCTAACATGTGATGCATATGTGGAAGGGAATTTAGTGAACATATTGAATAATATTTCCATTATCATCTTAGTGAATCCATGTGTCATTGAAAACATATTGATTGGTGTAGATTGTTCTCCTTGACATGAAATAAAACATTATACTACCATTTTTATGGAGTTTCACGACACGTTTGCTTGGACCTATGAGGATATGCCATGCATTGATCCTTGGATTTTAGAACATGAAATACAAATCCATGATTATGCTAAGCCTATTTGACATAATATATGACTTATAAATTCAAATAAGCAAACTTCCATTAAGGAAAAGGTTGAAAATCTTCTTCATGTTGGTTTTATTTACCCAGTTCCGTTGACTGAATGGGTTTCTAATCCTTCTTTGATTTCCAAGAAACAAGGTACCATTTGAGTCTATGTTGATTTTAGGGAACTTAATAGGCCTTTTACTAATGATAATTATCCTACTACATTCATATATCAAATAATTGATGAATGTATTGGTAGTGAAATAGTTTCCTTCATGGATGATTTCTCCAGCTATAATCATATCCAGATAAAGAAGGAAGAACAACAAAAAACTATGTTTATATTTCCTTGGGGTACTTTTTCCTATCATAAGATGTTGTTTGGTCTAAAAAATATTAGTGCCACATTATAGTAGGTCATGTCATATGTGTTTAAACATATTGTCAAATCATATTTGGATGATTTAGCAGCTTGATCCCAAATTCACGTTGATCACCCATATCATATTCACCATATGTCAGTACTATAACATTTGTTTGAGTCCACATAAGTGCATATTTTATGTGATATCCAAGAGATTACTTGGCTTCATTGTGTCCAAGTTTTGGATCATGGTTTATCTATTCAAGGTTGAGGCCATAGTTTAGTTTCTTCCCCTACATCATACTATGAAACTTCAAAGTTTTCAAGGGAATAAAAACTTTATGTGAAGATGTTACACACCTAAGTGTCACATTACTAAATTTCACACTCAAGTGTCGTAAGTGTCACAAATTTCTCATTATCAAATGTCACACTTAAGTGTCACAAGTGTCGCGCTGCCAAATGTCTCACTTAAGTGTCACATATGTTACATGCCTAAAGTATCACACTTTACGGAGTGTTGTACCTAAGTGTTTCAACTTTATCACCATGAGGAAGTGTATGTCATATTCTGTAGCCACTTTGAAGAAGAAACATATAAGTTGGAGTTTGAAATACTATCTTTTTCCTTGATATTTTGTCCTTGTTTGAGTTTCATTTCCCCCCTACCCATATACAAAGAGGGATAAACCTTGATCATCGCCTCCCAAGAGTGTCTTAGGGAGTGATAATCCCTTGTTAGTTTCCCTATGCACAATTATTGGGGGGGAAATGACGTAGTTGCAACCATCATGTCTGGATTTGTGAGGTTGTTTCTAGGATATTTGAGTTGGTTAAGGGATTGGTTCGAGCAACGTCATATTCAAGGAAAGGACAATCTTGTTGGTTCATGAAAATCCTCATTTGATCACATCCTCTCCTCAAAATTATCATATGGTTGTGATTCCTCAAATAATATTTAATGGAATCCATTTTTGAGTCAAAAGGGAGAGAACTTAGAGCATCATACCTCTGATTTTGTGACATTCACGGGGATGGAAAGGAGAGCTTGGAGGAGTTTTTGCAACATCGAGATTGAGATTATAAGTGCTTCACTATTGATTTATTTCCATTAATATATAACTTGGCCTATTCCCTTTATGCATATGTGTTCATGATATGCATGTATATTGTTGTATAATTCATCATAGATAGATATGTTTACTTAAAAATATAGTGTAGAAGAAGAGGGTATTGTTTTTTTCTTTGCAAGAAATCTCTTGGAGCTTGGACATCAAGATCAAGGGTTGGAGTAGCAAGGAAAAATGACATAAAAGAGGTGAGTCGTATATCATTCTCTTCCCATTATGATCATTGATGTAGAGAGTAGATATGAGGGGAAAGTAGTCACCATTTGTTTCTCTCTATCTTGAATCAAAGAGGTATTGATCTAAATGGGGTTTCACCTATCTTCAGGGGAAACTTTTCCACAACAAAAATTGGCGACTCTACTAGGGAATCGATCTCTTTGATCTTTCGTTAGTGTCTTCTAGCCTTCTGAATTTTTTATTCTTACTTGATCTTGTCGATTTGGATGCTTTTTCTTTGATTTTTCCCCTTCCCTCATCATCATTGGGAAGTTCATTGAGCCAAACACCTAACCTTTTTCTCAGATTTGGGAAAATGTTATTCTTTTTCACCACTTTCAAGACTTTATCCCTCCCCTATAAGGGAATACAAGGTGATAATACCTTGATTATCACTATGTTGGCCCTTGACCAGGTTTTGAGGAAGCACTGGTCATGTTTGACCATTTTTGGGACTTCGACTGGCTAGTCAAAGACGAAGCACCTAGGCGAAGCAAAGATCGTAGGATCTCTCCCATTTTGTGGGATTTTTGGGATTTTAGGGTTTATGTAATGGGTATGGGATGTAGTCCCATGGGTTTACCCATGTTTAGGCCTATTTTGTAATGTATAAATAAGTAGCTAAGCGATGTAAGAATTAGTTCTGATCGGCTTTATGCAAGAACCTGTGAAGGTGGCTAAGTGCGAATAGTTGTGAATGCTTTGTGCATATTGTATGTGAGACTTGCAAAGATAAGTGCAAGTGGTTGTAGTTGTCTTTGTGCCTTGACCTAATCTAGGGAAGGAGTGTCTGGTGAGGTGTGCGTAGATCTCTTGTCTCTTCTGAAGTTGGCCTTGTGGCTTTGTACACAGGAGTAGAGGAATGTAAGAAGCTTTAAGATCAATAAAGAAGATGAAGAGTTGGTGGATGTAGCCCCACACTGGGGTGAACCACGTATATCCTATGTTATTGTGATTTGTGCTATTTTTTCATGATGGTTATGTTTATATTTGATTAGTTTAATGTTCTGGATGTATGATAGGTAGATCCATTGATGCTTAGTGCTTTCTATATGAATAAATGATAGATATTCTCTGATGTTATGTGATAAATGTTTAGATGTGTTTAGTATTGATTACTACAACGCTGATCTACAATTAGGGTTAATCTGTGATGTGAATAGGAATCATAACTAAATGCATACTATTGGCTAAGTTCTCTTTTGAAGTGTGTAATCACATATCTGTGTCCCAGCTAGGTTGTAGACACTTGAGTCCTGCAAACCCCCCCTACCTCTACCTCGGGTGAGACTTCATCTGCTTCGCAGGTGTTCCCAAAAGGGTTGATAGTTAGGGTTTTGTTGGTACCTTGTTGAAACGTTGAACCTTGGGTCTACCCCTGTGCCAACAAATGGTTCTGTTTTCGAGACCTGAAACTATTATTGTTGGGAACTAACGAAAGAGAAAGTTTTGTGTGTAGATCTGTTGTTGCAGTGCGCAGTATTCTACCTGACTTGTGAAGCTTTGTGCTAATAAAAAGAAGCCCGATCTGAAGAAAAGAGGTAAGATCTTAAATCTTTGTGCTCTGATAAAAGTAAGATAAGTGGAAAGTATGGATCTTGGTATGTTTGATAGATTTTGTCCTAGTCTAAAAAGTGGGGCATAACTAGAATAAAGAAGATTTGATCTGAATAGATTTGATAGAAATGGTGAAAGATATGTTATTCCTATGCATAGAAATAATTTTTGGACTGAAAAGTGGATGTAGGAACCTATAACGAATGTTTGCAGATTGCAGGTCCATCACTGTGATCCCAGTGTGTAGTACAAAAAATCTTGGGGATCGTTTAAGAGAAAGAGAGGATTGACATTGTGTTATAACTGCAGAAGATTGGGGCATCTTGCTAAGGAATGCCCTAGTACAGGTCTTATTTGTCTTTGTTGTAAAGATATTGATCATGAGGTGTTAGATTTCCCTAGAATGATTGCTAAAGTTGAAAAGATGAACCCGAGACAAGGAAACTATGAAGAAGGTGAAGAAACTAAGGATATGTTAGAAAACTAGAAAGAATCAGAGACTATGTTATTATAGCTGAAAGAAACACTGAATGACCATAGAGACATCAGTTTACCAGAGATCTTAAAAGAAAAGTAGTGCATAGAAACAAGAATAGGAGACTTCGACATAGACTATGTTCTGGATGAGGAAACACAGGTGAATATCATGCCAAAAAGAACTTGGGAAATTTTGGGAAATCCTGCTATGATTCCTTCATTTGGAAGGATAGGATTGTTTAAAGGAAATATGATAAACCTATGTGGAAGAGTTACTAATGTACCTACGATTTCCCATGGAACATCGACCGAAGAAGAATTTGAAGTCATTAAATTTGTTGAGAACAATGTCCCTTTTGCACTTCTGTTAGGAAAGACTTGGGTTGAGAAAGATCATATATGGAGGAAAGCAGAGGAAGAAGCTACAGAACAGAAAAAACAAGAATTAAGGGACTTCATAGCCAAGAAAATAGAGTGACTAGTACAAGAACAAGAGGACAAGTTGAAGCAACTGAGGGCCAGAGACTTAGCTGTCAAAGTTGAAAGAACGCAGGAAGGCTTGAAAAAACTGTCCAGGCAGGATAGAAGAACACCTACCCCAGAAGTAGCAAGCGAAGAAGTATTACATTTGAACCCTTTGAAAGACCCTCAACAGTTCAAAGTTACTACGTTAAGAGAAGATAGGAACAAGAATGGAAAGACGAACCTCGTGACTTAGATCACATGGAATAAGGCAAGAAAGATTAGCAAGAAGAGATCAAAGTTAGAAACATTGTAGGAAGTTCCATAGGAGACTTCGTAGAAGGAAGGCTTGCAGAACTTGAACCTCGCCTAGATAGCAGAACCACGTAGAATGGCAGTTTTCCACAGTGAATCTATATGACCGTTCGAGGCATCCCAACCATTAGAACAATGCTATGGAATGAATAGAAACATAGATATTGATAGAAAGATTTCCATCGGACCATTGAGACCACGCCATAACAGATGGATTCATATTTATTAAGGAAATTCGACCCGTTGAAGGAATCCATTACGACGTTGCTTATTTAATTTTTTGAATGCCACACCGGGACCACTTTTGAAAAATGAGATATTTGAGCTAGAAGAGAAGTGATTGCATACCGCGTTGTGTTGTCTAAGACCTCACCATCAATTCAATTACCTTGAGTGTCCATTCACCTACCCAAATTATTTGATTACGAGCATGTATGTCGGGCAACCTTAGCGCATTCAAGAAATCCATAGAAGAGATCTTGATCGACCTTATGGCTGAGAAATTTATGTCCATAGGTATACATGCATCGTCGACGAGTGGTTTGCAGGAACCACCCTTGACTGAACGTCGATCTGTGCCATCCTGAACCATGACAGAGAAGAGAAGCAAGAACTGCAATGATCTAGAGAATGCAAAGCAGATCCCGTCGGTCTTTCCAGACTATATCCCACCCTTGGCTAGTGAGTTTAGTCTTGACAGCGTCCCGATGGATTTCAAGTACAAACTCATCATTTCATACCTACCAAAAGGGATACATGCACTATGACCGCAGTTGGGACTAATCCCAACTCTAAAGATAAGTGATTTCAACCTCGGTGACAAAAAAAATTATGTGATGCTCACACAACATCCCTACCTGACGAAGACAACTGGGAAGAATCCCAAGATAGTTCCCCAACCATGGATCAAGGATATTGCGAGATCAACGATCTTGAACGTAATGGATATCCCCCACTTCAGAAGACATCAAGAGGTTAACATGTGCATTAAAATCCTCCTGTCTTGCTACCATGGCGGGTATCTTTGTTTGGATAGGCACATCACTATGGATCTAGTGCTGATCCACCTGATAACTGGATTAAGCATGAAGGGACTAGACCCTCAGAAATTCTACCCAGGGAAGATGTCAGATTGCTCTTTGGCGCAACGCATCAAGGAGGCATATTGAGATGTGGAGAAAGGGAAGCGAGGCTACAAGGTCGCCTCCATCCAAGATGGTGCAGTGCACCTAGATTTTCAGTTGATAGCGGGCAATATCCTCAGAAAGAACCACCCTACGCAAGTAACAGGATTTGTACTTGACCTCTCAGGGAAGTGTGTCGAAGGGATACAGATGAAATGGGCGAGCTACCTCGTCAACGAGTTGGAGAAGGAATGTCGCTAAGTGTAGCACCAAAGCTATGAGTTCCAATTTAGTTGGTTGTTGATATTAATAACATTTGTTGCTTGGGAGATGTTGAAGGGAGTGACATTCCTGAAAGTTGAGCCATCAGAACCATTGGCCGCGGGGTTCACCACATTATGGTATACAAGTGACATCGCAAATCAATAGAAATCAAATGCAGTGTTCCACACTTATTACTTACGACTCAAACACACCATTGAATCATTCCCTCCAATGACCTCAAATACCTTGCATACATACAGGCCACTAACGATGTTCTTCACAGTAAAACACTTCATTTACATCACTGTGCATAGGGATGAAAGCAAGGAGGAGTTGTAGTCCTACGAAAAATTGACTAATGAAGAGATGGAGAAAATAACCAAGGAATGGCCCACTGAATTCCTTTTACCAGTCGAGCAGACAAAGATTTCTGACCCTGACATCATCGAAATCCCTTTGGTCACCCGAACCGAATATGATAGACCAAGCAACACAAAGAAAGAGGAGGAAGTGCAGGACATAGACAGTGAGGAAAAGAACAACGCATTAGAGGAAACTACGTCTGAATCACCTGCAAGAGGAGGAGGAGACGAAGTAAACAAAAAGGAGGAAGGGGAATATGATAAGAAAGAAGAGGGACAAGTAACACCGCTAAAAGGACCCCCTTATAGAGGTCTGGACATCAAAGAAAAGGAAGGGTTCTCTGCATTAACCCTCTACACAGAAGAAATCCTGAGCCACTAAGCCTCAATCGCAGAACATGATCATAGTGGATGATATCCAACTCATCATCACAGCTATAGAATATGCTTTAGAGGATATCATGTAGAGACATGAATCCAAACAAGAAACATGGTATGAAAGGATTGAGAAAGAACATAAATACATCTAGCAAGCTATCTAGTCAAGCCACGCAGTGTCTACTGCGCCATCCTCAACAAAAAGTGTAGAATTGGGGGATGCGCCTACCCAACTACGTAGATTGGAATATGCAACAAAGACCCGAATTCATTGAGTCTAGGAAGAGAAGGAGCAGGCCACAGAGACCTTGAAGCAAGAAAAGGAGGAGGCCTTAGAGTAACTTTGGGTTGTGTAGTGTTGGCAGAGGGGAAGACCCAGGGTTCAACTCTAAGAGTGCACCAACGCGCCCTAACTACTATCCCTTTCAGCTACACTTGTGAAGCATATGCAGTCTCACCCGAAGCAACTATGGGGGGGTTGCTAGACAAAGATGTCTACAACCAGGGGAAATATCAAGTGGGTCCAATACCAGAACAATGCAACATTCATATATCACTTATTAGCTAGGATCTACTCTGCACATCTACTTATCATCTACTCTGCACATCTACTTATCAGGTCTAACATATTAATGCAATCATAGTATATCAATGACTGAGACAGAATACCAATCACACACAACAAAAAATATACGTGGTTCACCCTCTCTCTAGGGCTACATCCACAAAACTGTTCTTTATAATATATTAAGATGAAGCATACAATTCTTGTATGCACTCTTAGCTAGAAGATATTTTCTCTTCTCCTCTCTTTCTCCCCTCTCCCTATGCACCCAGTTGCAGGGCTGACCTTTGTACCCAACTGAATATATTACAATACCGGAAGAATATCCCACTTATCCCTTCTCTCTCCCACGATAATAATCTCTCACAACATACCAACAAATATATTGATACTAGTAACAATGACACACCAACAACCCAACCCAGGTCCTCTTGATCTTTATTTATACATTATAATAGCTCACCGATACCCTTAGGCCGAAACCTAGGTGTCAAAACCCTAGATACCAAAACCCTAGGTGTCTAAAACCCTAGGTCAACTTGACCTGCGTTTTCAAGGCTTCGCCAGCCTATATTTCCTTTCTTCTTGCACGATGCTCCAAAGCATATGATGATGGATTCTTTCACTTGTTGAGCTGTCTGTGATCCTTCTTTCTTTCTGATATGTCATCCTCGATATCCTCATTCAACGGCTTGCTTCCTCAGACTTCTCTACATATTTTCTTCTCTTTTTCTCACTTCGACCCAATAACAATCATTGTTCCTTCTGTGAAGTTCGCATTTTGCCTTTTCTTCCTTGTTCTTTGCTTACTTCCATAACCAAGGGCCAACACACAATAAGAGACAGAGGACCTTTGGGCGAAGTTTGAAGAGGAAAAAGAGAAATTCCAGAAAGAGAAAGACCAGCTGCTTGCAGAGCATACTATGATTACAGAGGCAATGAATAGAGCACTCCGATCTATGACGGACTTGGCACAGATGGAAGAAGATGCAACTGAGAGCCAAGTGGGGAAGCTCACTGAGGCCATTCAACAACTTTAGACATGAGTTGTAGATCTAGAAATTCAAGCAGTGCATAGCACTCTGCAAGAAGTACAAGACCAAAGGGAAGAAACTTCTAGGAGCGCAGTAGAAAGAATCAAGGTGTTGATCACAGAATGTAAGAAACTCACTGACCAAAGTGTGTAGACCTATGAGCGCCCTGAAGAAGACCCAGAGTTGAGGAGAATGGAGGCACATCTCCAAGAGGTGAAGCAACAGGTGTGAATTGTGCAAGCACTGTTGAAGCATATTATGACATTTGATAAGATGAAGAGGTCATAAAAGCATTGTGTAGTTCAACAATAGGTCACTGCCATCCATAGTTGAGTTATGGAGGTGACCCAGAGACTCCAACCTGTGTAGGAAGAATCCTACACAATTTTTGATGAGATCGAGGGACAAGGCGCACAACTGGAACATGTGGTCACAACAGTAGAACAACGCCTGGAAGGTCCTGTCACCGAGCAAGTAATTCAAGAGTTTGTCGAGCAGGAGGCTCTCGTGAAGCAGCGAGTTGAGGCAGATTGAGCTAAGCACAAGGCCTTCGAGGCAATGTTTCCTAGATTAGAGTGACTTGGAACGAGTCATAGGTGAGTGTTGGGGGCCTGTTGGCCCTTGACCATATTTTGAGGAAACACTGGTCATGTTTGACCATTTTTGGGACTTTGACAGGCTGGTCGAAGATGGAGCACCCAGGCAAAGCAGAGATCACAAGATCTCGCCCATTTTGCAAGCTTTTTGGGATTTTAGGGTTTATGTAATGGGTATGGGATGTCATCCCATGGGTTTACCCATGTTTAGGCATCTTTTGTAATGTATAAATAAGTAGATAAGCGATGTTATAAGTAGTTCTTATTGGCTTTGTGAAAGAACCTGTGAAGGTGGCTAAGTGCAAATAGTTGTGAATGCTTTGTGCATACTATATGTGAGACTTGCAGAGCTAAGTGAAGGCAATTGTAGTTGGCTTTGTGAGTTGACCAAATCCAGGGAAGGAGATTTTGGTGAGGTGCACACAAATATTCTATCTCTCATGAAGTTGGCTCTGTGGCTTTGTGCACAGGAGCAGAGGAATGTAAGAAGCTTGAATATCAATAAAGAAGACAAAGAGTTGGTGGACGTATCCCCACACTAGGGTGAACCACGCATATCATGTGTTATTGTGCTTTGTGCTATGTGTTCATGATGGTTATGTTTATATTTTCTTAGTGTACTATTTTGGATGTATGATAGGTAGATCCATTGATGCTTGTGCTTGATATATGAATAAATCATAGATCTTCTCTGATGCTATGTGCTGAATGTTTAGATGTGTTTAATATTGATTAGTACCGTGTTGATCTACAATTAGGATTAATCTACAATGTGAATACAAATCATAATTGAATGCATACTATTGGCTAAGTTCTTTGTTGAAGTGTGTAATCACATATCTGTGTCCCAACTAGGTCATAGACACTTGATTCATGCAACCCCCCTGCCTCTACCTCGGGTGATACTTCATCTACTTCGTTGGTGTTTCCAAAAGGGCTGGTAGTTAGGGTTTTGTTGGTGCGATGTTGAAGCATTGAATGTTGGGTATGCCCCTGTGCCAACACACTCCCTAGAAGTGTATTAGGGAGTGATGAAATCTTGATTATCTCTCCCCCTTAATGTATCAGGGAGTGATAAAACCTTGATTATCGCTCTATATGCATTATTACAAGAGCAATAATCCTTGTTTCAGGTGAATTTGGAGCTCATTTTCCCTCATTTTTGTTATTTCTTTGTCTCAAAACTTTACATAAGAATCCTCCATGCATGATTGTGGCTTTGATTTATTGAATTTTAGTGATTATCATATTTTTCTTACCTCTTTTGAGTTTGTAATTCCTTCAAATTGTGAAATGTACACTGCCCTAGGTTAACTTGATCATTTGGCCAAGTCTATGTCATCACTAGTTTGATCCTCATCAGTTGTAGGTATTGAAAATTTTGTTACCATGATTCCAAAGCCTTCTAAGTGTTTTAGTTGTTTGTTGTTGGGATCCTTTTCATTGATTTGGAGGTTTCTTATGTTGCAATAAGCCTTTTTTTTAGCTTCTCGTTCTATTCTTCTTGGGAAAAATTATGATCCCTTGAATGTACTCCTGAACTCTTTGGCCTTACTGCAACTTTGCATTGATCTTTGATCCTTGTTACTTAAATTATGAGGTTTCAAAAAGTGGTTTTCCTTTAGTTTGAATTTTGGATTCTTGTTTGAAAAAGTGTTGAAAGCATTCTTGTGTTTGGATTCTTTTAGCCTAGTTGAGTTCTTATTTTCTTCATCTTCTTTAGATTTTGGGTTCTTTACAAGTTTCATTGAGTCCTTTCATTCATATTGAAATCGAAATAAAAAGAAGATTCTATTTTGATTTTTCATGTAATTTGGAAAGAATAAAACAAAAAAATTCATTCTACTTTTATAGGTGGATTTTTGGGCATTTATTTGCATTAAGAACAAAAATATATCCTCTCCTTTCCCCATATAGAATTCATCGAAACAAATCTTTGCATTTCATTATTTATGTTGGTTTTGGATTCAATTCAAAACATCATCAAGTTCATCTTCATATGACCTATTGAGTAACGAAAAACCATTAAAATGAATTAGGCACATAATCTAAAATCAATTAGACTTATTTTTCTTTGATAGAAAACCAACAAGTCTAGGATTTTAGGGCCTTGATAGTAGGGTGGAGAATTAAATCTTCAAGGCCAAAAGAATGAGACTAAAGAATACTAGAGAGTGTAAAATACAGTAGTAGAAATTAACGTTAGTTGAGAAATCTCCTCTCAGACAGGAGTCAAACATGAGGTCAAGTGAAGCGATCGATTGAGATTTCCCCTCTTCCATTCTCCTAGTGGGACTATTGCAAAGTTCGGTCTTTGAAGAGTGGAAATTCCTTGGGGTGACATCAATTCTTCTTAGTTTTTGGGTCATGTACTTATGTCTGACATTCCATTCCCATTTTCTATTCTTGACTGTTGATTGTACTCCCTGGGTTGTTCATTGTGAATTGGTAAATATAGTAACCTCTCCTATGATTCCACACAAGCAATTAAAAGGGGGATTACTTTTGAAAACAAGGTTCCTTGTGGTACCTGTGATAAAAATTCAATCTCCGTTTCAACAAACCGAGAGGTTATTTTCCTGTGTGATCTTACTTGCACAATGGGGGATTGTTGCATGAAAATTATCATAATTTTTTCTCATTTCTTCATTGACAACTTCATCTCCTATCTCTAGAAGATCCTTACTTCCTTCCTCCCTGTCATAAGGGAGTTGGTTTCCTACTCTTATATTGTAGGGACTTTGGTAGTGTGTTCTCTTTTATGTTTAGCATACCCTAGGTTGAATTTGTGTGCATGGAAATAGTTCCTGAGGATACCAACCAAGGGACCCATTTTCATGAGGAACCTTATGCTTTTCCTTGTTTTGGAAATGTTGGTCCTCCCTACATTGCTACATTGACTCTTCTTGGTTTCATTTTAGGGTTACTGGTATGGTTTGTTTCCACTCTCGTGGTCCCAAATTCCCCTGGTGTTTCCCAAGCAACCTCTCCACTACAAGAACACCAACTTCTTGTTGACCCTTTACCTTCTTCACCCGTTGTTTTTTCCTCCCTTTATTATTCCTCACTTGGTGAAATCCTTGATGCTAGTAACCAAGAGTCTATGAAGAAGAAGAAAAGGGAAAACAAGAAGAAGAAAAATAAACAAGGGGGAAATCAAAAAACCACTGTGGGTTGATAATATTGAAAAGTCGACCAACATAGGTCACAAAACCAAATTGACTTGAAGGATTTGTAAGGGTGACCACCTTCTTAACCATTTCCCTAGTATTTACAAGGTATTAGAAGTGTGGTCCTTGAGTTATCAACAACCCATGTCTCCAACTGTTGCAATTCATGCTGGTGACATACCATCAACCAATGATCATCAAGTTGGGGGAAAAAAGGGTAAAGTTAGTATTCCTTGCTGGTTATGCAGGGAAATGCACTTCTCTTACCTTTTCCCTTGTATGAATGAATCTTTTCAATTGTTGGAAGACATTTTTGTTTCCCAACAACAACCTCTAGTTGTTTCCCATGATTCCTCTCCCAACCAACCATTGGTTGATGAAGTGGCTAGTCTAATATCAATCTTCCCTTAGAGAGTGAAGTGGATACCACTCAGGTTTTTCTTGTCACTTCAGTTTCCTCCAAAGAAGGGCGAATTTCACCTGTTTCAACAGAACACCCTCCAAGTACTGAGGTAATTTCCTTTTATTGGAATAAGTTGGAAGAGTGTCACCTTCCTTCATGCATTCCTTTCCAAATAACTGTGCAAGTTTACGATAATATCTTACATCGCACTATTGTTGATGAAGGTTATTTTGTTAGCATTCTATCCTCAACTGCTTGGCAAGATTTGGGTTCCCCTAAACTTGTGCTAGTTTCCCATCATCTATTGGATTTTAATAGAAGATCCAGTGAATGTTTAGGGATCCTTCCTCAACTTCCCATCACCTTAGGAGGGAAAACTATTTGTATCAATGTTATGGTAGTCCAAGGCCCCTTGGACTTTAATTTACTCCTTGGGCGAGATTATGTTTATAGTATGAAAGATATTGTGGCCACACTCTTTTGAGTGATGCATTTCCCTCATAATGGAAACAATGTGACCATTGACCAACTTTCGCTCATTAGTCCTGATCTAACTATTGACCTTCTGAATTCCTTTAATGTTCCTTATATGAAAGTGGTATGTCTCCTTCCATAGGTTAATTATGTGGTATCGTGTCCCATGCCTTCGACTACCAATGAGAAGGATCCTCTCACTATAAGCTCGACTTATTTGTACTTAGATCCAATAGTTGACATGGTGAACCCTTCAATGGGGGTTTTGGAGCTTGATGTTTACTCCGTTACCCCTATTGAGTGTCTTGACATAAATTCTTTCTAGAGAATTAGTCTTCCATCCGACGAAGACCTCTTGGAAGCCATGGTCAAGGTTCATTAACACAGTTCACTTTTTGTGTCAAGCTCGTTAAAAATCAAATAGATAACTGTGAGCATAGTTCACTTTTTGTGTCAATCTCGTTAAAAAATGAAATAGATAACGATGAACATAGTTCATTTTTTGTGTCAATCTAGTTAAAAAATGAAATAGATACCCATCAACATAGTTCATTTTCTGTGTCAAGCTCATTACAAAATGAAACAGATACCCATGAGCATAGCTCATTCTCTGTGTGACGCTGTTATAAAATGAAACAAACCCCCCTACAATTGAGTCAAGTCTTCCACTAGATATTGTACCTAAACCTTCATTTCCTCCTCCTGTGTTAGTTGATCCTCTTTCTTCCTCCCTATATGATGAACCTATTCCTATTCGTAGCTAGGAGTCTAATTGGGTGTAGAAGAGGAGTCAGTGGATGAAACAAATCTTGGGGGGCATCTCTCCAACCTCTGGACATCATACTGGAGTTAAGTCATTAGTGTCTGTCAATCATGTTGGGGAAAAGTACCAACCTCTAGATATCATGTTGGGACAACCCCACCAATGGGTATATCTCAAAGAACCAACCTATAGACATCACATTGGGAAGAAACCCATCAATGGGTATCATTCAGAGCATAGTTTATTTTCAGTTTCAAGCTCATTAAAAAATGAAACCAACCCTGAGCATAGTTCATTTTTGGTTTCAATCTCATTAAACAATGAAACCAGCTACAAGCATAGTTCATTTTTAGTTTCAATCTCGTTAAAAAATGAAACCAACCCCAAGCATAGTTTCATTCTCTATTTCAATCTTGTCAAAAAATGAAACCAACTTCGAGTATAGTTCATTCTCTATTTCAAGCTCATTAAAAAATGAACAAACATCTAGACGAGATTATCCTTTGTTCTTACTCATGCTCATAAATACATGAGAATAAGTTACCGAGTATACTTTTATTTCTTTTGTTGGCTCGTAAAAACTATATGAAAAAGGAACTCTTTGGAGTCTCCTTTAAACTCATTTTAGACTCTCTAAACATGAAAAGATTGTCGAGCGAGTTTGTTTCCTTTCACACTTGTTAAAAATATTTGAAAGGGCGTCTATTCGGTGTAATTTTAGCCCTTTTTGAGACTGGATGGACTAACTACAAAAAAATAATGCGCTAGTCAACCTTGGCTAGAAGAGTTCTCCATGATATTGTTTTATACTTTTTCAGGATCTGGGGAATAAATTTACGAAAAAGAACATTATTGGAGTCTTCTTTAAGTTCTTTTTAGACTCTCTAAACTTGAAAATACCGTCAAGTTTATATTCTCTAAGCTCGTAAAATTATATGTTGAAGGACCCATATGGGATCGAATCCCTCCTTCTTTAGGTTCATTAAACATGCTATGAGGGACTCATCGAAGATGAGATATATCAATCATATTCTATCCTCCTCAATCTTATTAAAAAACAAAGAAGTACTCGTCCTTCATGGTGGGGGAAATGTGTTTTTGAGGGAAGTGGTCATTTTTTGGAAAGAAATATGGAAGTTGTTTGTTGTCACCCTTGAACATGGAACCTATTTGCGTCTTGTTTTAGAGTTGGGTAATATGATTGTCTCTAATTCATACCAATCCTATGAGTCATTATACTCCTTTGGCTCACCCAAAGAGTGCCCTAGTTATTATCGCACTATGATTTGTTCTATATCTCAGTCGAGTCAATGTTTCTAAATCATATGTCCTCTATTATCCACATTTTGTGGGATAACTAAGGAGATTATTGTTGGAAGATTGGTTGTTGTCATTGATGTCAACCCTAGTCATGGGTTTTGGACCGCAAGATTGATAAAGGTATTTGGACATGAAGGACAATGCACATGCATATACAACACCCATGAATGGATAGTATACATCATGTTG
>ML815139.1:56910-74503 GCA_009831015.1 Picea engelmannii
CATAGATTAGATTAGATTAGTTCTACTTCAGTCCTGCATATACAGTGCGTGTGCTTCGTCAGTCTACGTACCCCGGGTTGACAATTAAATGGTTGGGCAAGTACTACAACGTTATTATAACGACATATATTTCGCCTGACACCTACCACAGCCTACTAGCACTCCCGTCGTGGCTCAAACTGTAGGTTAATGATTACCTAGTTCAAGAGGATCCACGATGCCGTGAGGGTAGACTACAATAGTCACTCACGATGATTCTAAGGGGTGCGCAATAAGGTGGGGGCCTTATTCCTTAGATCCATTAGTCTCCCACAAGTTCACCTGGCGGAGTGTTGACTCCAGGGGTTATTGATATCTACCAATCAGTCAATTTGGCGAGTGGCACCATTGGAGCACATGGTGCATCCTGAAGGGCACGTCGTGCAAGAGAAACACAAGTTGGTGAGTGGTACCCTTGGAGCACGTGGTGCATCCTGAAGGGTACGCCATGCAAGAGAAACACAAGAAGCCAGTGGCACCCTTGGAGTACGTGGTGCATCCTGAAGGGCACGTCGCACAAAATAAACGAACGAGGCGAGTGGCACCCTTGGAGCATGTAGTGCATCCTGAAGGGCACATCGCGTTGATGATGATGAATAAAGAAACCTAGATGTCCCTAAGACATTAACGCCTTATGAAATCCTTAAACAACTTCCCTAACCAAGTGTCACCCAGTTCAAAATCTAAGTCCTAAGTCTAAAACTTCTCTAAGGTAAAAATTTAGTCTAACCTTAAGAAAAAGACCCTAAGAATAAAAATAAAAATTTAAACAAAAACCCACTTAAGTAATAGTTTAGTCTTCATAAAATTCTTGGGGTAAATGAAGAGAGTAAGAATTTAATTAAAACAAATGGATTTAAAAATCGCAAAGAAGAAAATATTTCTTAACTTGTGAAAGTACAAAAGATATTAAATAAATAATAAAAGAGAAAGATTTAATAGCGTAACTTCCATTTTGGCTTTCATAAAAAGGGGAAAGAAGGGAATAATACAAATTAGGAAACTAAGGAATGGAGGAAAAATAATAAAGGAAATAAGGGGACATATGGTAAAAAGCAAGGTCAACATAGTAAGGAATCTGCAATTAAGAACCTTCTAAAAAATGAACTAAATTAGCAACTTGATTTTAGGGAAAGTATTTAAACCTGAACGGGAATCTAGGAACACCTAGGAGTAAATTTAGGAGCAACTCTAGGTGGGTGAGGGAAATGAGACATCTAATAAATTAAAGAAAATAAATTTTGGAGGAGAGTGGGGGATGATTGACACTTGTACAATGGGGAAATTTTAGAAGATTCATTAAAACTTAATTTAAAAAGAGATTTAGGGAAAGTTGGAGGTGCTAAAATCTCTATAAAAGAAAGGGAAGATGAGGAAGAAAGGGGATCAGCTGTTAGCGTAACGTTACGCCACCGGAATTGTGACTTGACTGATTACTTGTGGGGAGTTGGGATTTTCCAGCTCGGATAGGAGTGGTAGCTCGGCCTTGCGAGGCGAGATGGGAATCTAGACATACCATCTGGATAGTGTATGGCCCCTTTGCGGCTCGGGGGGCTAAGGGGGAAGCAGAGTACCCCTAGCGATTCACTGGGAGGTACTGGTGAGGTCATAGAGGTTAGCGAGCAGGAGCAGCACGGAGCTCAAGTGTGGGATAGCATCTTCGGGTTGTTCACCGTCGGTCACAGGTACGCAGGTGCATTGTTGGTTTAAGAATAAAAGAAAAATTGTTAAATTTTTGTATATGATTCCCTTGATGAAGAAAGTTGTGCTGAGTTTTGGATAGTAGTTTTACTTTGTTATTTGATTTCTAAGTCAACTTAGAGGTAGTTTAGTTGCATCCTTTAGTAAAAAAAAATCGGATGAGTTTATGTGGCATGTAAGTTATTTTTCTGAAGTGTCTACCCATTGTCCATATCTGTTTAATGACCATACGCCCTTTCTTGTAGTGCAACTCTTGTACTTGTCAGTTAAGCCCGACATCCTCATCCCATCTCTGCGATTTTTAATGCTTTAGGGATAACAATTTTTGTATGCTTTCTTCTACATTGTTTTTTTTTTCTTGATTGTGTTGCATCACTTCCTCGCACCTCAACTCTGTATTTGTTGATGGCCATTTGTCTACATTTTTGTTGTTTGCGTCCCATGTGTTTCAAGGAGGAAACCCCCGTGAATCAACACCATTCTCTGCGTTTTCTTTTATTGTCAAAAATTCTCTGCATTGTTGTGGTATATCTCTGCGTGTTCGTTGTTAGAAACTCTCTGCGATTGCTGTATATATCTACATTCTTTTTATTTGTTAAAATTCTCTGCGTATCATAGGATTTCCCTGCGTTTTACTGTTGTAAATACCCTGCATTTCTGTTTGTAATCTTTGCACATGGTGTATAGATTCTTTGCCTTTTTCTCTGCCAAATCTCTGCGTCTGTGTTGAGTTTTCTCTGCAAGACCATGTTAGGTCAGATGAACGGTCCTTCCCTTGTTGAATCGTGCCTGTGAAGGGTGGAATCAATTTATACTTCTATGTGAGGCTCCTTATTGAAGGGCATGGTGGTCACACACCCTAGAGAGGAGGGAAATGCATGAGGCTAGATTCACAGAGCAACAATCACCACTCTCTCTCTGCAATGTAAGGATAATGCACCCAAATTTTGTCCAATACAAAAGGGTATAGCCTGGAACATGTTGCAAGAACTAAAATCCTAGTAGCTAGCGAAGAATCCTGTTCCCACTACACGCTCATATTTTTCCCCATGATGTTAGCATCGAACACGGTACCTTTAAGCTCAAAATTAAGATTGAAAGTCGAGGAAGAACACCCTGTGTCGACCTGGAAGCAACTGGTTAGTAGTTCTCTTGAGTTAACCCAGATTTCGCCCGAGCATTAACCACATCGTGCATAGATTTGCCTGCCCAGTTGACTGTGTAGAACCACACCTTATGCCCCAGCTGGTTCCAGAGTGTATTACTATCAGTTGTGTAGAATTTCTTAAAACGATTTGGCTTTTCCCTTTTCGCTGACCGTGTTAAAGTTTTACCCCCTTTCTCTTGATTCTGGGAATTTAATTGCGAACCAAACTGGGTACAGGATAACGCTCCTTCTGCTAGTGCATGCCCTACCAGTATTACTTGGTGAGAAGTTATTATCTCCTAACCCGTGACCGGTGGCACCCTACCTGCTTTAATCCTAGTGCATTACCTCACTCTGTGCGTGAACACTTTCACTGCATTTTTCTTTAGCGACTACCTACCGTAAATTCAAACTGCATGTGCACTATTGTCAGGGTTGGGTTGTTGACTATACTCGTTTACCTTTTCTTCTGATCCTTCCATGTGGCCTAGGTATGGTATTTAGATTGCATAACCAAGGGGAAGGATCACTCCAGCTCGTCCACCCCCAGACCGCCCTCCTACGCAGACTGTGCGGCTCCAACACATTCCATTTTCCCACTTTGGTTGTGGTTGATGAAGATAAAGGTCAACGCTTGGGTTGGTCCAGTTGGATGTAGATGATAGCTGGAGGCCCTTGATTTTATCTTTAAGGGCAACCTTCTCCTTATTGGATTTTTGCGATCTCATTTTGGTGGCTGCAGTTTCAAATAGAAATCCACCTCAATTAAGTCAAGCCATCCACCTTTTCCAGTTACTATACTAACCACACCTATGTTAGTCGTTAGTAATCCTACACCAATCTAATTTTTAAAAGAAAATCCATCTACCTTTCGCTTCAATTTTCTTATCCACCACTACCTTATGAGGTTAGACTTAAAACATAGTAATCTACTTTTAATTAAAAGCAATCTATTTGGTTGATAATCCTAAAAAGCACTTACTTTATTCAGTTATAATGAAAAGAATAAGATTGCAATAAAGAATTATATTTAGAATTTGAATTACAATCAAAAGAACTTTATTACAAGATGATTTACCTCGGGATTCTCATTATGATTTTATTTCCTTTGTTCATTATCCTTAGTTTGTCCACCATGTTATTGTAATGTGAGTTTGTTCCACTTTATTGATTGAAGCAGGTAGTGGTAATGCTTTTACAATATGAAAAATGCTATATTAGTATTGATAACATATGAAGGTAAGATTATGTTATTTTCTTTACGAAGTATTATAGTATGAAAAGTAATAAAATGGTTAGATCATTGCAGGGCTAACTTAAATTATTTTTTTACATCATGTAAGGGGAAGGTCCTTGAAGCTAAGTACAATAATTATTACGATTTTTGAGGGGGAAGTTGCAATCAATTCTATGTACTTGTTTTTAAGGTTAGGGTTGGTAACTTGTCTACTAATGGATGCTCATTTAATAGATTGTACCTTGAGATATTATGCGCATTAGACGTGCATGGCAAGGCTCGCAATGGAGGTTGGAATAAGTTGTGCTAACTTCCTTGCTGGCCTTATTAATGGTCCTCGTCTTGTAATGTAAATGTTATTCCTGCAAACTTTTTATAACTTATCATGAAATGGTGTTACCCTTTTAGCGCAATGATTTTGTAGTTGGGTGGTTGGGATAACACATAAAATGTAAGGTGATGGTTATTTGCACAGTTAGTGGGATATAAATGTAATATGTTTATTTTTCATGGCATTGTCTTTGTAATTTTAATTGTTATTGAAAAACCTACAGTGTAATGCCCTAGATTTAAGTACAATGAATTATTCTTAGTTAGCAGATAAGGGTTGTTGCTCATTTAATTAATGTAGTACTTAGTTGATAAACCTTCTGTGTGCTTGGTCTATTGGTGTTGGGTGGGATATAGACACCTCCATGTTCCTCAGAAAATTCGCCAGCCCTGAGACCTTAAATGGTTAAAATCGATGGGAACCTAGGCTTGAGCGTTGCTTATGTGTCTTGGATGTCCTAACCATTGCAGGGTAGGACGGGTGGGTAGTCAGTCTTTTTATTTTGTCGAATGGTTGTTGTTCTTACTGGCAGATGTTGATGTGCGTCATAGATCCTTATGTTGATATCACAGTTGCATGCATCATGATTGTCGTCATGTGGCGGCACAGAGTACAATGTCTTATTACGCTTGCACACACACGCGCACATACTTTTAAATACGAAAAAATAAAATTGCACTTGTTATAATAGGTTGTCAGTGTAACGAGGAGGTTCGCTACATATGGTATTAGAGCAGGTTCGACCCGCAACTTGGGATCGCTATGGCTTTCATTGTTATGATTTGATTATACTATTTCTGATCGAGTTGATTGTGTGTGTGCAGGTAATCATGGTTAGAGGATGCTGCAGGGGCAGACGACGGGGTGCTAGGGGAGTATGCATGACGCCTCCAGTAGCATCCACGCCTGAGGGGTCGAACCCCCAGGGAGGCGAGCAGATTCTCGGACAGGAGCAAATAGCAGTTGGTGATGTTGTTGGGATGATGAGATCTTTTCAGCACATGTCCGAGGAACTGATCAGCCGGTTGGACAAAGATGAGGCCATGGTGCCAGCACCTGCTAAGGTTATGCCACACGCACCGTCCATTACTAGTAGCATTCACCGTGAACTTGAGAAGGTCAAATTTCCTGAGTTCTTTGGTTCCCCGGATGGCGTAGCCGCCGAGGCATGGTTGGAGAACATGGTGATGTGCTTCACACTTCGTGATTATACCTCCAACATGAAGGTCGTCATGGCGGTCTTTCAATTGAAGGGGAGCGCTCTTCTATGGTGGAAGATGCTCCTATCACAGCTGAACATGGCCGTTGAAGATGTGTCATGGGAATTGTTCAAGGAACGGTTTCGAGAGAGGTAACTTTCAAAGGAATTCATTGAGCGTCAGCTCAATGAGTTCAATGCATTACTCCAGGGAAATCGTACGGTTCCCGAGTACGAGGCATGTTTTATGGAGCTGCTCCAGTATGCTCCGCACCTTAACACAGAGAAACTTAAGGTCAACCAGTTCGTGTTTGGCCTTAACGGAAACCTGCGTGCAAAGGTTAGGATTTTGATGCCTCAAACCTTGCACGATGCCATCCAGAAGGCCCTCATAGCAGAGGAGGAGCTTATCAGTGGGGGTCAGACAAGGACTCCAGTAAGACCAGCAGGGTAGGGTTCATCTGGAACGCCGCAGCACCAGACACTAATGAGACATACGCTGGGATATCGTGGCTTCTAGAGGGCATCCACCTTCACTACACCCCGACGACCGCCGCCTCAGCAGCGGACACCTTATCGGGGACCACAACACCACCAGCAGCGTTGCCCGCAGCAGTAGTAGTTTAGGCCTATTCAGCATAACAGACTAGGGTTCCAGGCCAGTGGGTCGTCATCTTCTACTTCGGGTACCAGGACTACTGGGCTGAAGAAGGGGTGTTGGACGTGTGGGGAGCCACACCACGAGTGTGACTGTCCTATGGAGAGGACCAGAGTGTCCAGATCAGCCAAACCCACTACCATGGGAGATATGGGCAAGGTCCATCGGATTCATGTAGCGGTGAATAACTACTAGGCAGAGCACCAGTCGATTGTGCTCGAGATGACAGGTACCATCACTGAATAGACCCTTAGTGTTTTGATAGATCCCGGTGCTACTGAGAGTTTAATTTTTGGTGCAGTGCTAAGAAGGATTAAGGTAAAGGCAGTCGACTAGGATGAGTTTATCTTCGTAGAGATGGCTTCGAGAGACAAACAAAAGGTTGGAGGAAAAGTTACGGGCTGTGCCCTTAACCTGGGAGAGTTTGTCACGAGGGTCAACTTGTACATCACAATCTTAGGATTTTATGACGATGTGATTGGTATGGATTGGTTGGAATCGCATGAGGCGATACTCAACTATAATATGAAATGGTTGAGCTTGGTTTATGATGAAGGATAGAGACGTGTGATTGTAGGATGGAAACAGGGAGTCTCACTGAGGTTCGTCTCTTCCTTACAGTTATGGAAGAGTATGCGCAAGGGGTGCAAGATTTATGAGATCCTTGCGCTAAATGAAAAGGGAGTAGCAGAAGGTATAGAACACCTTCTGGTGGTGAAGAAGTTTGCAAAAATATTTCCAAAGGAGTTACCTGGGATGTCGTCGGAAAGGGAATTGGAGTTTACCATAGACCTGAAACTAGGGATTGAACTGATAGCAAGAACGCCTTATCGGATGTCGACCTCGGAGTTGCAAGAGTTGAAAATGCAACTGAAGGAGTTGCTGGACCTAGGACTGATATGTCCTAGTGTGTCACCATGGGGTGCACCTATTATTTTCATACGAAAGAAGGATGGATCATGGAGGCTTTGCATTGATTACCGTCAATTGAACAAGGCTACGATCAAGAATTAGTATCCCTTGCCGAGAATTGATGATCTATTCGATCAAATGAAGGGTGTGACGGTGTTCTCCAAGATCGATTTGTGATCAGGGTATCACTAGTTACGTATCAAGGAGGATGACATCCCTAAGACCACCTTTAAGACGAGATTTGGACATTACGAGTTTACTGTTCTGCCGTTTGGACTGACAAACGCCCCAGGAGTATTTATGAGTTTGATGAACGGGGTGTTCTGCGAATACTTGGACAAGTTTGTCCAAGTATTCATTGACGATATTTTGATCTACTCTCGGACAACGGAGGAGCATGACGAGCACTTGCGCTTGGTACTACAGTGTTTGCGAGAGCACAAACTGTATGGGAAGTTGTCCAAATGCTCTTTTTACCAATCAAGGATTCACTACTTAGGGAATGTCATCTCCAACGAGGCTATCACCGTGGATCCAGCCAAGGTCAAGGCTATTATGGAATGGCCTGCACCGACGAATGTCATAGAAGTGCATAGTTTTATGGGTTTAGCAGGATACTATCAACGATTTGTCGAGGGATTTTCGAAGATAGCAAATCCGATCACAGAATTGTAGAAGAAAAACAAGAATTTTGGTTGGACCAAGAAATGTGCGGAAGCATTTCGGAGGCTTTAAGAGTTGTTGAAATAGCACCAATACTAAAAGTCCCTGACATGGACACAAAATTCTTGGTATGCACAGACGCATCCAAGGAAGGTTTAGGCAGAGTCTTGATGCAAGATAGATGAGTGATTTCTTACATTTCGAGGAAACTGAGAAGGCATGAGGAAAACTACATGACGCATGATTTGGAGTTATTATCCATCGTATATGCCTTGAAGGTTTGGAGACATTACCTTGTTGGATGAAAATTTGAACTATGGACTGATAATTGTGGACTACAACACATTTTTACGCAAAGCGACCTGAACGCGTGACAACGACGTTGGTCGGAATTGCTTAGCGAGTATGACTTAGAGATTAATTACATAAAGGGAACAGTGAACTGAGTGGTGGATGCTTTGAGTCAGAGGCCATGCATCTTTTCATTGTTGCCTCTTCAGATGAATCTACGTGAGAAGATTCTCACTTTACAATGTGACGATGACTGGTACAAGGAGGTCGAGGGTTTTATTGGACAAAACACAATGATGGTACCATGATATGAGGGTTATTCATTTGATAGTGATGGTTTATTGAGGTTTAAAAGTTAGATTTACGTACCGCCAAATGACAAGCTACAGATGTTGATCCTGAGCGAGGCTCATAGAGCAGTTTACATGGCTCACCCGGGAGTTACGAAGATGAGGGCAGATCTTAAGCCCTTATTCTTTTGGAAGGGAATGAAGGCCGACATAGTTAACTATGTGGCCAGGTGTCTGAAGTGTCAACAGGTAAAGGTTGAACATAGACACCCAGTAGGATTACTACAACCACATGCCATTCCAGAATCGAAATGAGAAGTTATTTCGATGGATTTTATTGTTGGATTGCCACTGACGGCAAGGAGACACGACTCAATTTGTGTATTAGTAGACACTCTGATGAAGAGTGCTCACTTTATTCCTATATGTATGACATATCAGGTACCTAACATAGCTAGAGTTTTCATCAGTGAGATTGTGAGGCTCCATGGCATGCCTGAGAGGATTATATCCGATCGAGGATCGGTGTTTACTGGACAATTTTGGATGAGTTTCCAAGAGTCCTTGGGAACCCAACTTAACTTTAGTACTGTGTATCACTCAGAGACTGATGAAAAGACCGAACAAATGAACCAAACCTTGGAGGACATGTTGCACATGTACATGATGGACCAACAAAATCATTGGGAAGAATTCTTACCACTAATAGAGTTCACTTACAACAACAGTTACCAAAACACCATTAAGATGGCGCCTTTCGAGTTTCTTTACGGGCGACCGTGTCAGATGCCTTTGAGTTGGGATCGAATTGAGGATAGGGTCCTGGTGGGACCAAAAGTGATCCAAGAAATGGAAGAACAAATGCAAACAATAAGACAAAGGATTAAAGAAGCACAGGACCGAAAACAGAGTTATGTCAATGCGCACTGAGTCGACCGTAGTTATGAGGTCAACGATCGAGTCTTCGTATGTAATAAATCGCATAAGAGTTCAATCAAGTTTGGAAAGGGAGATAAACTCTCTCCAAGGTTCATGGGACCTTTCAAGATTGTGGAGAGAAAGGGGCCCGTGGCCTATCGGCTATCCTTGGCCGACTCTTTGAGGCGTATGCATGATGTTTTTCGTGTATATATTTTGAGACATTATATTAGTGATCCTACACATGTGATTGACATGATTTACTTGCAGGTATCAGATGAGGGATCTCTCACGGCTGAGCCAATCCGCATTTTAGATCATTGAGTTCGACAGTTACGACGTCGAACGATAGAACAGGTCAAGGTCTAGTGGGACAATTATAGTCCACACTTGGCGACCTGGGAGGATGCATATGATATGCGCAAGTAGTTTCGATTTTTGTTTGATAGATAGACTTATGATACTATGATACATTTATTTCGGCATTTATACTGAGAAACTTCGGGACAAAGTTTAGACCAAGAGGGTGTGTATGTAACATCTCACTCTGGCACACTGAGAAACCTTATTCTTTGAGGACACTTGCTCGCAAGTGATCTGGACCTTTATGATATTAAAACATTTATCCTTGATTATGATGCGTTATGATAGATGACATGATGTTTACTGCATTGACATAGACAGGTTCTATTGACCCCGTTTTACTGAGTGTGCAGGGTTTTGGACCTTGAGGATGCAGAGGCATCGATGAAACCCCTTGGACTCTGGATCGAGTCAGGGAGTGTGCTATTGGAGTTTATTGGTTATTGTGATTTTAGTACATTTTATTTGATGATATTATGTGGACATGTTCTGACACGATTTTTGATGATGCAGGCTGATGATAGCTTACCGACCAGACTCACATATGGAGTAAAGGGGCCACACACGATTTCCAGAGAGGTTGAGGGAGAGGTGTGGACAACAACCTTGCCACAGCCTACTAGCACTCTCGGCATGGCTTGAACTGTAGGTTAACGATTACCTAGTTCGAGAGGATCCACGATGTCGTGAGGGCAGACTGCGACAGTCGCTCATGATGATTCTAAGGGGCGTGCAATAAGGCGGGGGACTTATTCCTTAGAGCTCTTAGTCTTCCACAAGTTCACCTTGTGGAGTGTTGACTCCAGGGGTTATTGATGTCTACCAATAAGTCAAGTTGGCAAGTGGCACCCTTGGAGCACGTGGTGCATCCCGAAGGGCACGTCACGCAAGAGAAACACAAGTTGGTGAGTGGCACCCTTGGAGCACATGGTGCATCCTGAAGGGCATGTCATGCAAGAGAAACACAAGAAGCGAGTGGCACCCTTGGAGCACATGGTGCATCCTGAAGGGCACGTCGTGCAAAAGAAATGAACGAGGTGAGTGGCACCCTTGGAGCACGTAGTGTGTCCTGAAGGGCACGTCGCATTGATGATGATGAAGAAAGAAACCTAGATGGACCTAAGACATTAATGCCTTATGAAATCCTTAAACAACTTCCCTAACCAAGTGTCTCCCAGTTCAGAATCTAAGTCCTAAGACTAAAATTTCTCTAGGGTAAAAATTTAGTCTAACCTTAAGAAAAAGACCCTAAGAATAAAAATAAAAATTTAAACGAAAACCCACTTAATTAATAGTTTAGTATTCATAAAATTATTGGGGTAAATGAAGAGAGTAAGAATTTAATTAAAACAAATGGATTTAAAAATCGCAAAGAAGAAAATATTTCTTAACTTGTGAAAGTACAAAAGATATTAAATACATAATAAAAGGGAAAGATTTAATAGCGCCACTACCATTTTGGCTTTCATAAAAAGGGGAAAGAAGGGAATAATAAAAATTAGGAAACTAAGGAATGGAGGAAAAATAATAAAGGAAAGAAGGGGACATATGGTAAAAAGAAAGGTCAACATAGTAAGGAATCTGCAATTAAGAACCTTCTAAAAAATGAACTAAATTAGAAACTTCATTTTAGGGAAAGTATTTAAACCTGAAGGGGAATCTAGGAACACCTAGGAGTAAATTTAGGAGCAACTCTAGGTGGGTGAGAGAAATGAGACATTTAATAAATTAAAGAAAATAAATTTTGGAGGAGAGTGGGGGATGATTAACACTTGTACGATGGGGAAATTTTAGAAGAGTCATTAAAACTTAATTTAAAAAGAGATTTAGGGAAATTTGGAGGTGCTAAAAACTCTATAAAAGAAAGGGAAGATGAGGAAGAAAGGGGATCGGCTATTAGCATAACGTTACGCTTCCAGAATTGTGACTTGACTGATTACTTGTGGGGAGTTGGGATTTTCCAGCTCGGATAGGAGTGGTAGTTCGGCCTTGCAAGGTGAGCTGGGAAGTTAGACATACCATCTAGATAGTGTATGGCCCCTTTGTCACTCGGGGGTCTAAGGGGGAAGAAGAGTACCCCTAGCGATTGGCTGGGAGGTACCGGTGAGGTCTCGGCAGTTGGCGAGCAGGAGCGACACGGAGCTCAAGTGTGGGATAACGTCTTCGGGTTGTTCACCGTCGGTCACAGGTACGTAGGTGCATTGTTGGTTTAAGAATAAAATAAAAATTGTTAAATTTTTGTATATGATTCCCTTGATGACGAAAGTTGTGTTGAGTTTTGGATAGTATTTTTACTTTGTTATTTGATTTCTAAGCCAACTTAGAGGTAGTTTAGTTGCATCCTTTAGTAAAAAATTTTTGGATGAGTTTATGTGGTGTGTAAGTTATTTTTCTGAAGCATCTACCCACTGTCCATATCTGTTTAATGACCATACGCCCTTTCCTGTAGCACAACTCTTGTACTTGTTAGTCAAGGGCGAGATCCTCATCCCATCTCTGTGATTTTTAATGCTTAAGGGATAAAGATATTTGTATGCTTTCTTCTACATTGTTTTTTTTTCTTGACTGTGTTGCATCACTTCCTCACACCTCAACTCTGTATTTGTTGATGGCCATTTGTTTGCGGTTTTTTTTTTGCGTCCCATGTGTTTCAGGGAGGAAACCCCCGCGAATCAACACCATTCTCTATGTTTTTGTTTATTGTCAAAAATTCTCTGCATTGCTGTGGTATATCTCTGTGTGTTCGCTGTTAGAAAATCTCTGCAATTGCTGTATATCTCTGCGTTCTTTTTATTTGTTAAAATTCTCTACCTATCGTTGGATTTCCCTGCATTTTACTGTTGTAAATACCTTGCGTTTCTGTTTGTAATCTCTGCACATGGTGTATATATTCTTTGCCTTTTTCTCTACCAACTCTATGCATCTATGTTGATTTTTCTCTGCAAGACCATGTTAGGTCAATTGAACAGTCCTTCCCTTGCCGAATCGCACTTGTGAAGGGTGGCATCAATTTATACTTCTGTGTGAGGCTCCTTATTGAAGGGCATGGTGGTCACACACCCTAGAGAGGAGGGAAACCCGTGAGGTTGGATTCACAGAGAAAAAATTACCGCTTGCTCTCTGCAGTGGAAGGATAATGTCCCCAAATTTTGTCAAATACAAAAGGGTATAGCCTAGAACATGTTACAGGAACTAAAATCCTAGCAACTAGAGAAGAATCCCGTTCCCACTACACGCTCATATTTTGCCCCACAACGTTAGCATCACACACGGTACCTCTAAGCTCAAACTTAAGATTGAGAGTCGAGGAAGAGAGCCCTGTGTCGACCTGGAAGCAACTGGTTAGTAGTTCTCTTGAGTTAACCCAGATTTCGCCCGAGCATTAACCACACCGTGCGTAGATTTGCCTATGCAGTCGACTATGTAGAACCAAACCTTATGCCCCAGCTGGTTGCAGAGTGTATTAATGGAATCTACTGTCAGTTGAGTAGAATTTCTTAAAATGATTTGGCTTTTCCCTTTTCGCTGACCGTGTTAAAGTTTTACCCCCTTTCTCTTGATTCTGGGAATTTAATTGCGAACCAAACTGGGTACAAGACAATGCTTCTTCTCTTGGTACATGCCCTCACAGTATTGCTTGGTGAGAAGTTATTATCTCCTGACCCGTGACCGGTGGCGCCCTACCTTCTTTAATCCTGGCGCATTACCTCGCTCTGCGTGCCAACACTTTCACTACATTTTTATTTAGCGACTACCTACCGTAAATTCAACCTGCATGTGCACCATTGTCGAGGTTGGGTTGTTGACTGTACTCATTTACCTTTTCTTCTGATCCTACCATGTGGTATGGGTATGGTATTTAGATTGCATAACCAAGGGGCAGGATCACTCTAGCTCGTCCACCCCCAGACCGCCCTCCTGCAAAGACTGTGCGGCTCTAGCACATTTCTTTTTCCCATTTTAGTAGTGGTTGATGAAGATAAAGGTCAACAGTTTGGTTGGTCCAGTTGGATGTAGATGACAGCTGGAGGTCCTTGATTTTATCTTTAAGGGAAACCTTCTCCTTATTGGATTTTTGCGATCTCATTTTGGTGGCTACAGTTTCAAATAGAAATCCACCTCAATTAAATCAAGCCATCCACCTTTTCCAATTACTATACTAACCGCAACTATGTTAATCATTAGTAATCCTACAACAATCTAATTTTTAAAAGAAAATCCATCTACCTTTCGCTTCAATTTTCTTAGCCACCACTACCTTATGAGGTTATACTTAAAACATAGTAATCTACTTTTAATTAAAAGAAATCTAATTGGTTGATAATCCTAAAAAGTACTTACTTTATTCAGTTGTAATGAAAAGAATAAGATTGCAATAAAGAATTATATTTACAATTTGAATTACAATCAAAAGAACTTTATTACAAGATGATTTACCACATGATTCTCATTATGATTTTATTTCCTTTGTTCATTATCCTTAGTTTGTCCACCATGTCATTGTAATGTGAGTTTGTTCCACTTTATTGATTGAAGTAGGTAATGGTAATGCTTTTACGATATGAAAAATGCTATATTAGTATTGATAACATATGAAGGTAAGATTATGGTTATTTTCTTCACGAAGTATTATAGTATGAAAAGTAATAAAATGGTTAGATCATTGCAGGGCTAATTTAAATTATTTTTTTACATCATGTAAGGGTAAGGTCCTTGAAGCTAAGTACAATAATTATTACGATTTGTTGAGGGGGAAGTTGCAATCAATTCTATGTACTTATTTTTAAGGTTAGGGTTGGTAACTTGTTTACTAATGGATGCTCAGTTAATAGATTGTACCTTGAGATATTATGCGCATTAGACATGCATGGCAATGCTCCCAAAGGAGGTTGGAATAAGTTTTGCTAACTTCCTTATTGGCCTTATTAATGGTCCTTGTCTTGTAATGTAAATATTATTCCTGCAAACTTTTTATAACTTATCATGAAATGGTGTTACCCTTTTAGCGCAATGATTTTGTAGTTGGGTGGCTGGGATAACACATAAAATGTAAGGTGATGGCTATTTGTAGAGTTAGTGGGATATAAATGTAATATGTTTATTTGTCATGCCAACGTCTTTGTAATTTTAATTGTTATTGAAAAACCTACGGTGTAATGCCCATGGATTTAAGTACATTGAATTATTCTTAGTTAGCAGATAAGGGCTGTTTCTCATTTAATTAATGCAGTACTTAGTTGATAAACCTTCTGCATGCTTGGTCTGTTGGTGTCGGGCGGGATGTAGACACCTCCATGTTCCTCATAACAGTCGCCAACCCTGAGAACTTAAATGGTTAAAATCGATGGGAACCTAGGCTTGAGCATTGCTTATGTGTCTTGGAGGTCCTAACCATTGCAGGGTAGGACAGGTGGCTAGTCAGTCTTTTTATTTTGTCAAATGGTTGTTTTTCTTACTGACAGATGTTGATGTGCGTCATAGATCCTTATGTTGATATCGCAGTTGCATGCATCATGATTGTCGTCATGTGGTGGCGCGGAGTACAATTTCTTATTACCCTTGCACACACACGAGCACATACTTTTAAATACAAAAAAAAATAAAAAATTACACTTGTTATAATAGGTTGTCGGTGTAGCGAGGAGGTTCGCTACAGTCGCTAGAATGACCAAGTGACCTAGTTTGTGACCAAATGGAAATACAAAAAACTAACACGTTGGTCGCTCTAGCGACTAACACGTTGGTCTCTCTAGTGACTAACACATTGATTTTTGTGACCAATTGGAAATACTAGCGATGAACATGTTAGTCGCTAAAGAGACCAATATTGGGTTTTAAAAAAAAACAATTATGCCATTCACACAAGATCTTAACTAAATTTGATAACAGGTATTTAAGTGTGTCCAATCATGATGGTCATGTAATTGTAGGATCTTAACTAAACCTTGATTTCAAAATGGGGTGGATGATATGGTGGAACCATGTGAAAGGAGAACTTGATCAAACAACGTAATAAATCAAACAAATTGACAATATTGGAGTTGATAGAGTGAATACCATGTTTGAGGAACTCAATGTGTAGGTCTTCCTCATATGTAACTCTATTGTTATTGATCAAGTGAACAACTCTCTTGATGTCTCCAAAAGAAAATATATGACATGAGGTAGGGCTATGGGAAATTTGGATTTAGGATTGTATAGGAACATGATAAAGGGATGGAGAGGAAGGGCTATGGGAAATTTGGATAGAGGATTGTATAGGAACATGATAAAGGGATGAAGCAAGGGATAAAATGAATTACTAATATATATCTTGTGGGAGGGGAAACTTTCTAGGTAAAAGGGTGCACCGAAAGACTCTATGTCAATTGTAGAGGGCTTCAAGAAGCTCATGTCTCCTAATGGAAACAAAACCATATTTTTTTATGATAGAGGATATGCTAGAAATATTTCTAAAGGTGAGGAATAGAGAAAGGGAAATGCTAAAGAAACTCTTCTTAGTTGTTACAAATGAATTGGTGACCATTGATCTTAGAAATCATATGAAGTAAATTTATGGTACATTCGTCAATTTTAGAGAAAGGCATACAAACAAAGAACATTGTTAATTCCGGATCAAATCCCTTCAAATAGGAAAATTGATAAAAAGAACATGTAAATAAGAAAGCGTAAATATTAATACAAAGGCATACAAACAAATAACATTGCTAATTTTAGATCTAGTCCCTTCAAATAGGAAAATGAAGATGTAGATATGAAAGTGTAAAGATTAATAATAAAATGTTGATAGGAAAGTGCATGGATTGATGATAGAATTTTCTAGCACTCTTGTAAAATCAGGGACATAAACATTCCTTTAGCTAAGCATTCATCTTGGGGTCACAATTCTTCTTTAAGGTAATGTTAGAAGGTGACTTAAGGGGATAAAAGTGAAACACTCCTTGTTGGGAAGCATACATACATGGATATGCACCGAAGTCCACTACCATAATTTTTAATTGTGAATGAATAGGTCTTTTTATGAAGCATACACCAAAGTATGCTACTAGAATATGCCAATAAACCAAAGTATGTTGAACACTTTGTCATTTTGTTAATATGAAATGTGAAGATATGAGTTGTTGGTTGTATTTTAAGTATACGTTGCTTTAATGTAAGAGGAATTGTTTAGTATCTTGACACAGTAACAAACATGCTAGTTTATATTTACCTATCTATATATCTATATACTAGAATATGATATAAAAGTGGAATTGCATTTTCTAATTTTTTTTTTATGGATTGTTATTATAATTATTTTTTATGTGATAGGTGTCAATTGATGTTATGCATTGCATCTTGTTTAAAATTCTTAAGAAGATAAATGGATTTGTAACTCATGTTTATGGAAACTAGTGAGGAATTGTAACAGTAGATCCATATGCCTACCCAATTCTGGAGAGAAGACACTTGGAGGTCGCAAAAAACTCATCAATACCTCCATAAATGAGGTACCGAGGAATATAGATTCGAGGTGACAAACACTAACATAGAAGATATGGTAAAGAGAGACACACTCACTACTAGGACACAAGACAATTCTCCATAGATTTGATTCATATGTTGAAGGTCTTGGGGTGAACATATCCTAGTGGATAGGGTTGAAATTCAAGTCCCCCTCCTACTATACCCCATTCCATACTTTAGGTAGTCGAGAGAACCTGACATTGATATTCTAAAGGCAAGAACAAATGTCAATGTTACATGAGGATATTAGATGTATGGGAGGTATTGAATGATTTTAGGTGAACTATAAACAAAAGCAACAACTACAACTTTCTATGTAAAATATGATAAAATATGCTT
>ML815139.1:76362-91637 GCA_009831015.1 Picea engelmannii
CCATATGAAACAATATAAGTATTTAGTACATAATATACCCTAAATATTAATACTCATTGAAAAATGGAAAAACATTAAAAATGCACGCATACCACTATGTAATGGTCCTTCAGCAACAACGCTTGAATCAATATGGGGGTCGGTATGTGGTTCAACAAGTACATTAGGAGCATTGGTAGCATTGTTACTCTCCTATGAATGTGGAAAATACACACATTATTTTACATTTTAAATAAATAAAAAATATATTTTACATTACAAGTAATCAATGAGTAAAAACTAATCGACAAGTTTTTAATTTCATTTAATTTACCATGTCCTCCAGAGAGACACATGGCGATTGCCCCAAGCTTCTTCGTCGCGCCACCACGCCATCAAAAACCTGCGTGAACCCGACCTTTAGATCTTCTTTTGTGGCTTGGTCGTTGAACAAAGCCCCTTTCATTGAACAATATCAAAATCATTAGTCACTAGCTGCAATGAATTACATATTTAGTGACGATGATAAAAAAAATAAGTAAAATGTTTAGGAACTTACAACACGTGCCTTCAATCTCCTATAACCACCTTGGCCCATTTTATGTTGGTCATGTTTGTCTTGTCTTGCCTTTGTTTCCTTGGAAGTGTCTTGGAGTCTACGCAATATTTTGAGATATGTTAGATATTGATTGTTTTCCTCATAAAGTAAACCGAAGACCGTCATAGTAAATTGAAAACACCTCTTACCTTCCAGGGCCAGGTGGTTTCTTCCCTTGTTCTTTCATCGCTAATTCTCTTGCATCGAGAATAATTTATTTCCACTCCCTCTCGGGGACAACTAAAGGGCCTTCGCACTTGGGGTCCTGTACTAATTTATTCCTATACGCCTCTCTAACATGTTTCAAATGCTTGCTAGTCCTTTTTAGGACTTTTGGATTATTGAATGAGTCACCAAAATCGCCAAACAATTTGGAGATAAGAAGGCTTTTCAGTTTGGAATCTTGTCGATTCCATCGTAGTCAAATTGTCGGCCCAAAAAGTTCTAATGCATAGTCATGCAAACAATTGTAGAACACATTGTTTCCTATAAATCATAGTCATCATTAGTAATTTAAATCTCACTGATATGTGATTGTTTAAACAATTATATAACAAGAATGTCTATAAAGACATATATTATATACCTAGTAGTTGTACTATTTTTAGAGGAACCGTGTCTTGGTCGACCAAAACGGATACTGTGCTTGTTCCTGTGCTTTGGATACGTGTAGCACCAGGGTAATAATCAATGGAAGAGTGACCAGTTCCATGATCATGATCACCACTTGCACGATTTGGCGTGTGCTATTGGGGCGTGGCATCACCCCTAGAAGCCATAGAATCGATCTCAGGCGGCACACTTGGGGTGGAAAATAGCCTTGTGGATACATGGCCATGCAGGTTCACTGTTGCAGTTCTGTTGATGCTACCAGGACCTTCCCCTTCCCCTCTCATCGATCTCACAAAATTCTACAATGATAAATATGTGTTAATTGCATATATCAAATTACAAAATTTAAAACCAAAAATTGATATTATTAGATGATGTGACTTACCCCATAATTTTCTATCTTAATTCCTAATTCAACTATCCTTTGGAAATCCTTAGCAGTTTCCACCCCAACAACAACCAAATCCCGGAATTCCCTATTGGCCTTTCTTAGGGACAATTCTATTGTTTGCAAGGGGTCTCTAGAATCAAATATATCTTCATCACTTATATATTCATCATTTTTGGTTGATGCGGTGCTAGGAATGGGGCCTTTGCCCCAATCAATGCCTTTTCCATGCTCAAGGCCTTTGCCCCAATCACCACTCTGGCATAATTTCAAGAAGAATGTTAGTGCGTGCAAGAAATATTGAAAAAACAATATATGAACTAATGGAATATTGGCAAATATTATCAAATGAAACATTCACACATATAAATTAGCAAATATTTGGAAATGAAACATCGAGCAAAAATTAGCAAATGGAACATTCATAAATAAAATAAAATTCCGTCATAAATGAAACATTCACAAATTAAGTAATCCCTTTTTAAGTTTGGGTATAATGGGTTTTGTAAAATTCGGGGTAAAATTCGCTGCAACTTGAAGTTCTTGGTATTATATCTTGTGCGCTACTTCTTGGGAGTTGCGCTAGGCTAGGGAGGTGACTCTTTGATATCTCTTGGTATATTTTGATGGTGATAAACTTGTAAACTCTTGAATTGATTCTTCCATAAGAAATGTTGTTGGGTTTTCTTCCAAGCTTGGTTTTGGTTTTCCTAGGATAAATTCTTGTGTTCTTGTGTCTACTATGCATGGTTAATATTTCTAGATCTTGTTATTTATTTTTCATTGTAATAGTTGATATTCTCAGTGTGTAGTTATTATATGATAACTGTGGCATGAAACAAAATTTTTCATTGAAATTATAAAACAATAACTATCATATCCAAGAATCAGAGAATTCCAAAAGGATGTAGTAAGGTAGTTTCCATGAGAACAAGTGATAAGTCGGCTCTATCAAATGAAAATTTCAAAGACATCTAGTGAAAAATAAGGGCTTGCAATGGAGGTATGTCTATACAACATTGATTTATGTTTTTCGAAAGGTGAGGAGGTCGCTAGAAGCATTGGATGTCTTTCATGTGATGTGTGTCCTTCCAAGATAATAATGTGGAATTTCTACATTGAGATCCTCAGCTTGAACTGAATGTTGTGGTCTATAATGTTGTCTTAAATTCCCATGTTCCTTGTATGTAATGGAAAGGATCCTTTTGGGTGTTGCAACAAATGAGGCAAAGTGGGTCGAAAGTTTTTCCAAGATGATTTGAATGGGGCCAAAGGATGGCTTGAAGCCCAAACCATTAGAAAGGATGTGCATAACAGATTCAAGGGTGAAATACAAATCCCAAGAAATATGGGATAACTTCATGAAGGTCAAATATGGAAGATGGCCCATGGAGAAAGAAAATACATGTTGGAACTCAAGAGAGAGGTAGCGTCATCGTGTTATAGAGTTTTGTTTCTTCTAGTGATTATATCTCCCAAACTAGGAAAAAATATTCTAACACCCCATTTTAGATAACATAAAAACCTTTCAAATGATTTATAATGCGCCCTATAAAATTTATTGTAGATGCCATTATAGTTGTTCAAAGTTAACATAAGAGGCACATGCTTCATTCTATCCATGAATTAGTGATAATATGGTTGGGCAACTGTAGGTAAGATAAGAGAGGGATGGAATGAGGTAACCCAAGATTGTAAATGTTGAATGCAAATTTTTAGGTCATGTTATGCTTGTGTGAAGATACAAGAACACTTGATGTTAGAGGGATAAGTGTAGAGGAATGAAAAATATGCCTAAAAGTAAAATATTTCAGAAATAAAATAAAATTTCGTCACAAATGAAACATTCACAAATTAAGTAATCCCTTTTTAAGTTTGGGTATAATGGGTTTTGTACCATAGCAAAAGAAGATGTTCAAATCAATTTAGATTGTAATCGACCAGTAGCTCTTCGCTTGCCATTATTGTTTTCACCGCACATACAAATATCCTATTACCTTCACGCTCCTCAAAAATGAAATCGGGTTCCTTTCTTGTCGTCCCAGGCCTTGTACTGTTTATAAGACTTGAAATATTCCTCGATTCCTTTGGCCTTCCATCAATATACATATTCACTCCTTTATGCCTATTATTGTCTTTCAACTGTATATAATTTGCGGCAAGTGTGTATCTCCACATACTAGGCATATATTGGACCAGCCTCAACCATACTCCATAAGTGTAACATGGTCCAACATACTCAAACAATTCAACTAATCCACCATATTTTACCTTTATGTTGTCCATGGACAATAAACCAAGGCCATGGATGGATGACGGAGCAATGCAATACATCCTCTCATTAACACAGAAGTCGGTGTCCAACTCAAGGAGTTCCTTGGGTACCCACTGTTTCAGTAGGTGTTTGTACCTCAAGGGAACCTCAATGTCACCTATTCTCTCATCTTCATAAGAGCATGATCCTCCTTCAGCAAGAAATAATTTCATGCACCTACCAAACTTTCTTCTGACCTTTTCACCTCTAGTTGATTTCGCCTTGTAACATGTGTTGGATATGTTTTCCCTTGTCCCTCTCGAAATTTTATCGCTCGAGTTGGATGATAGGTCTGATAGATACATATTTGGTTGTACCTACACTCCATCAAGGGAGAAGGAAACATTAGGCCAATGATATTCATATTATAATATAACTAAAGATAAACATTGAAAATATAACTTAACATGTAAGACTTTTTCATCTAGGGTTGGAGCCAAACCTTTGAGAAAACACAAAGTATTTCTTCACTTAGTATTTTGGGTAGGTGTTGGGCCAAAATTATCTGGGAAGACAAAAGAAATAATTTTGAATTTCCCATCTAATTTTTAGCCCACCTCTAATTTATGAGAACCCATGAGGGATTTCATCATGAGCTAGTTAGTAGGTTATATGGTGAAAAGGATTTCTCTTATATGCAGAAGCATTGGGTTCCCTTGATACACCAAATGTTGAAGAAGGAAGTTGTAATATAGATGACTAGAGAAAATGACTATTATATTTGAGTATAACAAAGGTAGAAAAATACCTTATATAAGTTTCATGGGTTTATAGAAGTTTCATGTTTCGTGGGTTTATATTACATCATGATCTAAGGAAACCATCCTTACCCTTATTGAATTCATGCTACACATGTGGGGTGGAACCAGTGGTAGAAGAACATTGTTTCTGATGCAATGAATTTTGGTGACAATAATGATTTTGTTCATGGTTCCATTTTGACCATAATTTCAAGTTTTGGTACCTCCAAATTCATCCATATTTTAAAAAAACCTAAAATCCACCAAATTGATTAGAATTACCAAAAGTTGAAACCCAATTGAAATTGTTGCAAGAGGGTTGTTTTGTGTATATATTGCTTGACTTTGTATTAGGCCATTAGATAGCACCACAAAATCCAACAACCAAGAGAAGAAGGCTTTGTAGAAATAGCTTCAAATAGATGGCACAAAGATGTCTGATATTGTTCTTTCTTTCTTCAATTTGTTCATAATTGTTACAAATTGATACCCATAAAGAAAAAAATGATTTTTCCTCCATATGATGGGAAACATGTCAAAATGATACTAACATTATTTTTTAAGGTAAAAGGATGACTCAGTTCAACTAGTTAATACAATTCCATATGTAAAGGATGAGATAGAAAATAATTCCGAGTCACAAATTTCCTTTTAAATTTGAATTGAATTAATGTTTTTGAAAGTGTTCGATATTTAATCATGGCTAGTTGTATTATCTCAACTAGTGGGTTGATAGAAATGATCATATGGGTGGATTATTCCACCTTGCAACTAGATTGGCATTCCACCTTAAGACTAACCCTCCTAAAAGTTCTTCAAAATCCACCAAAGTTTTGTTTCATTCTTTTAGAAAGGAAGACAAAAATTCTGCAACTTTACAGCCAACACACACAATTTCTTGGAGAAGCAAGACATCTGGTTTGTAAATTGCACACATTCTTTTTAAGGCTTGTTGTAAATTTTATAGGGGATTCAAGTCTATAGGAATACACATGTATTCCTATATTCCTCATACCCTCCTCACTTTTACATATAGAGCTTGAAAATCCAATAAAACAAGGGATTTCATTTTCAACTATCTAAGAGCATGGAGGGGATTCATTTTGGGTATTGAAACATTGCATTGGAGCTTAAGCTACCTTATCCACAACGAATGAAGGATGAAAAATGGGAAATTATTAGAGAGTGGAGAAGAATGAAATGACATTTAGCTAGGAGTATATGACATTACATTTAAGGTATATGCATTAAATAATTAAAGGTTGTATTTGTAACTCAAATATACATTAAGGTCATTATTTATTGCAATGAAGTTATCTACAGATTTGATTTTTAGGTTTATAATAGAGTAAACATGAACATCTTGAGTTGATCAGTTTTGGCATTGACAGAGTGTGAACAGAGTTGCATTTGAGTAAGATGTGTGTTGGTTGAAAACAATAACAGGTTTGGCAAAGATGGAATTGATGGTTACAGGTTTGTTTTCACAAAAAGAAATTAACAAAAGGATATTGGCAATTTAAGAAGAGTGTTCGAAACAGGTTGAAGCGAGTACTAAAGGGAGGAAGGGAGGAGCTAGAGAGACTAACCATCTCATTGCAAGTTGAATCTTGCATTCAGGAAGTAGAAGTTGTCTTTCAGTAGGTGTTGGAGATAAAGAGGTAGTAGCCTCATCTGAGTAGTTTCTCAGACAAAATTTGATGTAACTAAAGTAGCTTGCTTTCTTTACATCCACAAGAAGAAGAAGAGGTTTTTCCCTTTATGGGTTTCCTCATAAATTTTTTGTGTCTCTGTACATTTCATGTGATTGATGGTTACTAATTCATTTTCACTAAGACAAAATATTTATTAGGTTTTAAGATGCATTAAAGAAGTAATTTGTGTTAAAGAGATAAAAGTGAAAATTGTGTATACAATCGATTCACCCCCCCGCTCAGTTGCTCAACTTGTCCAACAACTCTCCACATCCCTAACATTGCAAGGATCCTTTCTTGGGCTTCTCTGTTCTTTCCCTTTCCTTCTCTCTCAGTTTATTCCTACTTTGAGACATCAAATTTTGTTGATGTACACTCTTTCTTTGTTGACCCTTCTGTGCATCCTTTCCGAAATTTTTGTGAGGAAAAGACTTCAACCCTTTCTTCTGGAAATTCTAGCCTACAACTAATTAGGTCATTAGAGGTGGAATTATCGTGAGGTGACATGAATGAATACATGAAGTGATGATGTTAAAAGGAACCATCAAAGGCATTTATGATGGTGAGGTGATATTATCAATATGTTGCAAAGGAACCATTGAAGGCACTAATATTAATTGTAAGGTGACATTATTGAGGGAATGTGCCATTGATTCTAGAAAGGCACCGTTGAAGGCATGAGGTGAATATGTTAGCATGGGGATGGAAAAGGAACATAAGGAAACAAATTTAATTAAGATCCATCGAAGGTAGGAGGAGAGCGTTAAGAGGAAGGAAATTTCATGGAAATGAAGGTGACCTTATAGCTATAGGCTACAGGATGCAACCACCAAAGATAACGTCTTGGGGAAGATAACAAGGGAGTAGTGACTAGTCTCAACTAAGGAATTCCATCTTTAATTCATCCCCACTCAAGACAATGAACTAAATGGACACAATCAAATATGAACGAATCGAGTAAATAGGTGGACAATAAGAGAAAATATAAGACAAGGAAGAGAGGAAAACCTTTCCCTAGGCATCTTAAGGATGAGGTAAAGAAGAGACATGAATAATAAAGGTATGATAGGATATGATTAGGGGAAGAGAAAAATGGAAAGGGGGAAGAAAACAAGGAGAGTAGGTGTTACCCTAAGAATATCAAGGTGATAATGGAGGAGAAAGATATGGGCAAGAATACCTAGAAATAACCATCAAATGGACAGGTAGTAGGATGGAGTTCCCTACGAATAAGGATAGGAATTCCAACCTAAGGGATCTTGGATGAAAATGATAAAGAAGGGGTAGATTCCATGGGTGAAGGAAGAGTGGAAGGATGAAGGATTTATTGTAAAGTAAGAGGTTCCAACATAGGAAAAATAAAAGGAAGAATGTCACTTGGTCATTGAAGGATTGTGTGAGGATTTAGCATTGCTAGAGACTTAACACCCAAACCATCCTAGGAAGAGATAAGAAAGAGGATATGAGAGAAGAATTGGGTCACATATCAGAGAATGGGTATCATTAATGTCCAAATGGGATATGGGACCCATGACTAGGTTATTTATGAACCAATAATTAGTATTAAGGTATAACCAATGTCAAGGGAGAGAAATAATGGCCTTATGTCCTAAATGAAGAGTCTCAAGTCAAGCACCAAAAGGAAAAACCATGAATATTCTCAAGTTGTGTCATTTAAATCATCCTTGAACCATGAAACAAGACCTTCATAGGGTATATTTGGCCTACTAGATGGATATGGGTGTCATGATTAAACCACAACAAAGGCCCTAAAAAAGAACATGTCTCGGTTCCACTCATCGCATAGTTATTGAGTACATCATGGTTAGGGTTTTGTAGAACTTGAGTGGGATATGAGGAAAACCACATGATCTCTCACTTCAATGTCTTTGGCATAAGATTTGGACATGAGTGTCATTTATATGTGTTGCATACTACATATGGGTCTTGGAGCTAATATGTAGTCATCACATGCAGAGACTAAGATAAACAAAATGGAGGCTAATATGTTAACACAAATTTAATTATATTTTGTACTCAAATTCCATGGCATTGAATTGTTTTCTTTGTGAAGCCCTAAAATATGTATCACAAATATTGGAAGATTCATTTACCGATTTTGGCAGCATGTCTCCTTTGTCAAATCGGGGCCCTCCTTTATCTCCTCTATCAAGTTGGGCCAATATCTCATCTATATCCTATATTGTCAAACCGGACTGCTAGTGTCTGTATATTTGATCACAAGTGATCTTTGTTGAGAGGGGAGCTATGATAGTCGGGATACTAGGGTGTCGAGTTGGGCCACTATCTCCTCTATCTCCTATGTCGAGTCAGACTGCTAGTGTCTAGATATCTGATCGCGAGTGATATTTTTCGAGAGAGGAGCTATGGCATTCAGGATACTAGGGTGTAGTTGGGAGGAATGCGCTAGGGAGAAAGGGTGCAATTGGGAGCTAGGGAGCTAGAGCATTCAAGAGCTAGGGTTCATTCGGAAGATGAGAGCTAGGGCATGTGTTGATACTAAGAGGGGGGTGAATCAGTATCAAGTGCTATTTAAAAACCTTTTTCAACTTATACTTAAACCATTAAATTATATCCAATGAGAAATGAACAATAGTATAAGAGTTACACCAATACACCACAATACACCATGCACAATATATGAGAAATAATCAATAGTTTTTTTTCAAGGGAAGTAATGAGTTCCAAAGGTAGCTACAGCTTCCAAATGTAAAGGGAGGGATAAACATCCAAGAGGAAGATATAATCCTCAAATATCAAGAGAGAGTTGAACTCTCCATGCTTTCCCCTTCCTTCCACCCAAGAATATATGAGAGATAATAAAACTTTACATTAGATAATCACCATCAACCAATCATCACATAGAACCTGATAATGCTTCCTGAGACTTATTCAATTTATGCAATTATTCAATTCTCAGAGTACTCTAATCCTATAGATAATATTTCTCAATGTATTCTCTAAAACTCCTCCAATTTTCACTCCTTGAATCCTCTCCAAAAGGAGGTTATAGAAAGAATGGTAGACTTTATTCAATTCTGGTCTATTCAGAAGACCCAACTTGTACAACATGCCTCGAACTACATATTTAACATCTGATTATGAAAATCGTACAAACGAAACTACATTCCGTAATATTTCGAATGGAAGTGGTCCCACTTCATTTGGATTCTATATGAAGAAGTTATGACTGTTTTACCTGGAACACCTGTTTATTGACTAGCTTCAGGACTGGTCACAAACCCTATCTTCCACAGAGTGTATCTCCATAATTACAGTGAATCAAGAGTTGAACTTTTTACCATAGGTACCTTGATATGTCTTCTCAATACAAGATCTATTTCACCATATGAATCATTCTAAAAGAATGTTATAGCAAAAATGGTAAGATGACCTGAAAATAACATACCTTAGAACACATCACCAAAAGACTTCATCACCAACGTCTTATTTCCTCTGAAGTTCGACTTGTATCAAATGAATATATAATGATGTTTTTTTATACCATTTATGTCACTTCCTTTTAACATTAGGGCCGACCTAACACTTTCTTATTTTTTAATTCTTTTCTTTAATTATCTTCAGGGCCTACATGTACTTCCTTCTTCAATTCACTTTGTCATCTTCAAAAATTCATTTCTCCTCAACCATGAGGATCCACGTGACGTGCCACATACCACTAGAAACAACATGATCTATACTATCCATTCATGGGTGTTGTATATGCATGTGCATTGTCCTTCATGTCCAAATAACTTTATCAATCTTGCAATCCAAAACCCATGACTAGGGTTGACATCAATGACAACAACCATTCTTCCAACAATCTCCCCCTTTGTCATTGATGGAAACACTCATGCTCCCGCTATCATCATGATCCCAATTTCTCTCCCCCTTTGACATCAATGGAAAAGTTTAGGGCTGCTCCCCCTAAATTTATTGAAAAAATGTAACACTCTTCTTTGGGGTTGCTCCCCCTGAACATGTGGCACTCAATAATACTTCATCCTTATTTTTTGTCTTTGGGACATTTTCTTCCTTAGAATCCTTTTGTGTGGATTTTTTCTTCTCTCTCTTCTTCATGTCTAGGATGTATATGTTGTTCGGTCTTCTTATTGCAGTTGCAACCAATCTTCCTGAGTTATTTTCTCTGATTTTACATTTTCAGGAATCAAACGTAAGAGTGTATCATTGATCACACATTTTACTAAAACTAAGTAGATTATGATTCAAGTCTTCAACCAATAGAACATTCTTTGCTTTTACATTTTTTCTTCCAATCTCTACTACACCTTCTCCAAGTATTTTGGCAGATGAGTCATATCCAAATGTAACATTTCCACCCTTTCTGTTCAAGCTGATGAATTTGTCTTGATCCCCGGTCATGTGTGAAGAACATCCAATGTCTATGTACCATTCATCTTCTTCTTTACATTCTTGAGCGGTCAATGCTATTCGACAATCTTCATTGTTTGGAATCTCTTTCCTTCTCCATATTGTGGTTGGCATAGAGACATCTTCATTCATATATCTGGAATCTCGTGCTTTGTGACCAAGATAATTGCATTTGTAGCATACAATATTTTTGTCCATCAATGGGTAAAATGAATTATAACTTATGTTAACAAATCCACAATTATTTCCATATCCTCTGTTTACACCATTCATGTTTCTTGCGTATTTGTTCCTTTCATTGATTCTGCAATTAATTTCCTTATGTCCAAAAATTTTGCAAGTATAACAATGACCAAGAAAGAAATTTTGATACCTGGGAGTAAGTGACCTTCTTTGTGATGTAGTCCAACTGGGTTCATGATCTACTCTTCTGTAGTTTCCTTCATACTGATTGAAGCTTCTTTGATTCCTGAAGGTAGGACGTCTTCTTGGATATTCATCTCTTTTGTAATCATTCCTTCCTTTTGGTATCCTGGCCCACTTCTCATCAACTGTTTGTGTAGCTCTTCCTTCAACCTTCTTGTTGGTATTTGCATCTTCTTTGTATGAAGTTTCACCCATGCATCCAAGATGTGTTAATTCTTTTGGCACTTGAGAGTTTCTTAAGCTCTTCCTCAATGAGACAACTTCTTTTTCAAGTTTCTCACAATCTTCTTCTTTATTTATCATTTGGACCTTCTTTACTTCTGATATTCTTCTTGCTTTTTCGAGTAGAGTTTTCAAGGAAATGGTTTATTCTCTTAGTTTATGAAAGTCTTCTAGTTGTTTCTTTAATCTTACAACTGTCTTTTCATAACTACCCAATTCACTTCTTAGTTTTCTACGCGTGTCTTTGAGCTTGCTATTTTCAATCTCAACATGCTTCAATTTTTTAAGATTCTCATCTTCTTGTTGAATCATTTCTACTTCATGATTTTCTTCTTCTTCATTTTCATCTCTTTCAATCCTTGGATGAGGACATTCAAATTAAACATGTCCTACTCCTTCACAATTAAAGCAAAAGAACTGACCTCTATTTTCTTCTTTGAAATCTGAGATGTTGTAATCTTCTTCAACTTCTTCTTCTTCTTCTACTTCTTCCCTTGCATAAAGGTCTTGTAGGTTGTCCCAAATCTCTTTTGCTAATGCACATGCTCCCACCTTGGATTTCATTGAATCTGTCAATCCATCCAGGATGGTATCTATTGTCAGTTTGTTGTTCCTTTTTCCTACCTTCTGAGTTGCAGTCTTTGGTTTCTTCAAAGCATTGTATCCTGAAGCAACTGAGAACCAAACATCTACCACAAGAGATTTCAAGTAAGTTTTAATTCTATTTTTCTAGTATTCAAAATTCCTTCCATCAAATGGTGGAATCCCATTTGGAATGTTGTCTTCCATTGCTGCATAGGATCTTCCTTCCAATGGTTAAATTGTACTGAAGGTAACCCACTCTAATACCAATTGTTGATACTAAGAGGGGGGTTAATTAGTATCAAGTACAATTTAAAAATCTTTTTCAACTTATACATAAACCATTCAATTATATCCAATGAGAAATGAACAATAGTATAAGAGTTACACCAATACACCACAATACACCATGCACAATATATGATAAATAATTAATAGTTTTTGTTCAAGGGAAGTAAAGACTTCCAAAGGTACCTATAGCTTCCAAATGTAAAGGGAGGGATAAAATTCCAAGAGGAAGATACAATCCTCAAATATCAAGAGAGAATTGAACTCTCCATCCTTGCCCCTTCCTTCCACCCAATGAGAGATAATAAAACTTTATATTAAATCATCACCATCAACCAATCATCACATAGAACATGATAATGCTTCCTGAGACTTCTTCAATTTCTGGAATTATTCAATTCTTGGAGTACTATGATCCTATAGATAATATTACTCAATGTATTCTCTAAAACACCTCCAATTTTCACTCCTTGAATCCTCCCCAAAAAGAGGTTGTAGAAAGAATGGTAGACTTTATTCAATTCTGGTTTATTCAGAAGACCCAACGTGTACAACATGCCCTTCGCTCAATATTTAACATCTGATTATAAAACTCGCACACAAGAAAGTATAGTCCATAATATTTCCAATGGAAGTGGTCCCACTTCATTTGGATTATGTATGAAGAAGTTATGATTTTTTTACCCGGAACACATGTTTATTGACTAGCTTCATGACTGGTCACAAACCCTATCTTCCACAGAGTGTATCTCCATAATTATAGCGAATCAAGAGATTAAATTTTTACCAGAGGTACCTTGACATGAATTCTCAATACCATAGCGATTTCACCATCTGAATCATTCTAATTTTTATTTTAGCAAAAATGGTAAGATGACCTGAAAATACCATACCTTAGAACACATCACCAAAAGATTTTATCCTCCCTTGAAATTCGGTCTTCTTTTACTTCTTATTTCCTCTGAAATTTGACTTGTATCAAATGAATGTATAATGATGTTTATTTATACCATTTATGTCACTTCCTTTTAACATTAGGGCCAACCTGACACTTTCTTATTTTTTAATTCTTTTCTTTAATTATCTTCAGGGCCTACATGTACTTCCTTCTTCAATTCACTTTGTCATCTTCAAAAATTCATTTCTCCTCAACCATGAGGATCCACATGACGTGACACATACCACCGGAAACAACATGATGTATACTATCCATTCATGGGTGTTGTATATACATGTGCATTGTCCTTCATGTCCAAATACCTTTATCAATTTTGCGGTCCAAAACCCATGACTAGGGTTGACATCAATGACAACAACCAATCTTCCAACAACATGCAGTCGAGATATACTAATCTCGAGCCTTCAAGATATACTCTCAAGAAAGGGAATTCTAGATATGGACTAGTCGATCGACTGTTACAATGGTTGAGGGCAGTCAAGATATGGAGCTCGCGCAAACCTAGTTTTTGGTTATATATTTTATATAATATATAAATTATAAATATATATTTTATATTATATATTATATATTATATATAATTTATATATTTATAGTTTATAATTGTTCTCATATAAATATCTCCCATATGCAACATGTAATATTGTTAAAAAGTGGCCCACATTGAAAAGGATGATTTCAATTATGCATTGTTTGAGAGGCATGAACCTAAATATTAAGATTAGGACTTGCACTTAAACCAACTAGGACTCAAAATATAACTTAGACTAAAACTTAGACTAGCCCCAAGTCCCCATAGTTGGGGGGGGGCTTGTATTTTAACTTTTCATGGTCCATTCCTAGGGATTTATGGCATCACACATGACCTATGTGATATAACAATGGTCATTTCAAATAAATTTGTAACATGAAGTATGGTTCTCATGATTGTCCAAGATGGAATGCTCTAGGGTCAAACGACAAGGTACAAGATCATATAAATTTTCTAAGGGATACATGGGCCATTCATCACAATGATTTTTATGGTGATGATTAAACAATGAACGAAAAGAGGGATTTTTCATCACAACTATGGCACACATACATTGTATATACAATGTAGAACCAAAATAAAAATGAAGAAAGGATGATGCAAAATTAAAACTATTTTCAAGCTATTTGTGTACTTTGAAAGAAAAATAGGGTTTATGGTTTACATGATGAATTGATGATGGAAACAAGTGGGTGTGTGAGTCAAATTTTAGTCCATAAACCCTTCCATGTCATTAAGACATTGAAATAGTCTATCCATGTCAAATTTCAGTGCATAAAGAAACAATTTGAAAAATTTTCAATGTTGGCCCCATTCATAGGGCACCATTGCCCATGTATGGTCCTAGTACAATGTATGTTTGTTGTTCCTTTTAAAATTCATTCGACAATACACATGTTCCTGCATCTAGTACTGCAAGGAATTTTTTTTATGGTGTTGATTAAACAATGAATGAAAATAAGTTTTTCTCATCACAACTATGACACACATACATTGTATATACAATGTAGAACCTGAAAGAAAAATGAAGAAAGGATGATGCAAATTACTTAAAACTTGTGTCAAGCTATTTGTGTACTTTGAAAGAAAAATAGGGTTTATGGTTTACATGATGAATTGATGATGGAAACAAGTGGGTGTGTGAGTCAAATTTTAGTCTAGAAACCCTCCCATATCATTAAGGTGTGAAAATAGTCCATCCATGTCAAATTTTAGTGCATACAAAAATAGTTTGAAAAAAATTCAACGTTGGCCCCATTCACAGGTCACAGTTGCCCATGTCTAGTCCTAGTAAAATTTCTATTCGTTGTTCCTTTTAAAATTCATTTGATAATACACATGTTCCCGCATCTAGTACTGCAAGGACATATTTTTATGGTGTTTATTAAACAATGAACAAAAGGAGGGATTTTGCATCACAACTATGACACACATACATTGTATATACAATGTAGAACCTGAAAGAAAAATGAAGAACCCTCATGGATACACATGGTTGAGTGTTTGGATACTTGAGAGGTACAATG
>ML815140.1:0-19060 GCA_009831015.1 Picea engelmannii
CTTACAAGTCTCATACGGTATGCACAAATCATTTACAACTATCACTTGCACTTAGAATTGAATCTTTCTTTCACCCCTACTTACATCGCCTATATTTCTATTTATATATTACAAAAGAGCCTAAACATGGGTAAACCCATGGGCCGACTTCCCCATACCCAGTACATAGCCCAAAACCCAAAAATCCCTAAACAAGGGGTTGAGATCCAGCAATGTCCGCTTCAACTTGCGCTTCGCCTTCGACAGCCTGTTGAAGTCCCAAAATAGGTCAAAACTGACCAAGGATCTCCAAAACTTGGTCAAGAGCCAACAGGCCCCCAACACTCACCTCTGACTCATCCCGAGTCACTCTGATCTGGGTAGCTCTGCTTCAAAATCCTTGAGCCTGGCTCGAGCTGCTTCGACCTGCTGCTTCGCCAAGGCCTCCTGTTCAGAGAACTATTGAATAACTTCCTCATTCACATGTCCCTCTAAGTGTTGTTTGACTGAAGTGACTACTTGTTCCAACTCTTCTCCTCATCCTTCAATCTCTTCAAACAGTTGGCAAGTTGCATCCTAGAATGGCTAGAGCCTCTGAGTCACTTCCATGACTTTGCTCTGTATGGCATGGACGTGTTGTTTAACAGTGCATTGTTCCTAGGATCATTTCATTCTCTCAAATGATGACAGGAGCTTCAACTGTGACTATACCATCGTTACTTGTTGCTTTTCCTCCTGGAGCTATGATTCCAATGTCTTCAGTTCAGGGTCCTTAGTAAGTCGCTCATAAGTCTGTGCACTTCTACTTCTAAGATGTTGACATTCTAAAGCTATTGCTTTGATCCTCTCAACTGTGCTCTGGGCAGTGGCTTCTCTTTGGTCTCGCACATCTTGCGAGGTACTTGGTATTGTTTGTAGTTCTCGATTTGTTATTCTCTATTGAAGTTGTTGGATGGCTTCATCAAGTTGTGCTACTTGATGCTCCACTGGGTCTTCCTACTTTTGTTCTAATCCTATCACAGAGAGAAGTGATCTACTGACTTCTTCTTTTACTCCAACCTGCTCCATGAGTAGTTGTTCTTTCTCATGTTGGATCTGCACCTTTTCCTCTTCAAAATTTGCTTGGAGGGAAGCCTTCTTCTATTGCGCAACCCTGCGTTGCTATATTACTTCCGCTTGTGCTTGCTTCAAGGCCACTTTGGCCTGTTCTGTTTCTTCTTGTGCGTGACGAAGGAGAGATTCGGTAACATCGGCTATTTTGCAGAGTTGGGTAGGCTCATCTCCCAATTCTGGTTCTTCTGATGGTAAGGGGGTGGTGGACACTGCGCAGCTGGGGTGAAGGGTCTGTTGTACCCCTCATAGTTTTTCTTCAAATTTTTCATACATGGTCACTTGGTTAGCTTCATTTATCTGCAAAATATCTTATGATGCATCTGATACAGCTGCAATGATGAAGTAGAAGTCATCGAGCATGAGCACAGTCTTCAGCTTGGTCTTGCTAGCTCTAGATTTCTTTCGCGATGTAGGTTTCGTGGGAGAAACCTTTATTTTCTTAAATGGGTCAGCCTCATCAATGGGATCCCTAGGCACTGTTACTTCACCTTTCTTCTACTGGTCTTCTTTTCCATTGTTCTCTTCGTTGTCTACTTCATCATCACCTCCTCCTCCATGTGATTTTGAAGAAGTTTCTTCTGATGCACTAATCAACTGTTGGACTTCTTATGTCTTCTTCCTTCTGCTAGTTCCAAGTGTATCATTCCCTTCATGAGTGATCATCGGGATTCTAATTAGTTCGATATCGGACAGTTCTATGGGGCCAACAGGGATAAGGAGCTCTATGGGCCACTCCTTAGTTATTTCTTCTAGGTCCTCCTCTATGAGTTTGTAATAACTCTGTAGTACTTATATGTGTTCGTCTCCACGTGTAGTGATGTAGATAAAATGTCTCTTTGCGTGGAACTTCACAAATGGCCTGAACCTGTGCAGGGTATCCGATGTTATATGAGGGATAGCTTCAATAACCCTCTTTAACTGCAGGTAGTAGGTGTGAAACACCGTGTTTGATTGCCATTGTTTTCCCATATTGCTTGAATACCATAGCGAAGTGAACTTTTCATATAAGGGTTCAGATGGCTCTAGTTCAGGGAAGGTCGCACCTTGCGGAATCTCCCAAGCTATGAACACGATGAGGATCAATAGACAACTAAAATGGAACTTGTAGCCCTGATCCTGAGCTTCGCAGTAGTCTTGGTATAACTCGTTCACTAAGTATTTTTCCCAATTCATCTGTAGCCCCTCCACACATTTTCCAGTGAGGTCAACAACAAATACTATGACCTATGTGGGTCTGGTATTCCAAACTAGCTTACCAGCAATCAATTGGTAAGCAAGGCGCACTGTGCCATTCGAGATGGAGGCTACCTTGTAGCCTCACTTCCCCTTGTCCACATCGATGTATGTATCTTTAATCTTCTGCACCAGGGCACGGTTTGCAACCTTCACTGGGTAAAATTCTTGCGGGTTTGGTCCATGCATGCTCAATCCGGTGATCTGATGGATCAACATCGGATCGACGGTGATGCGTCTATCTAGCCACAAATAACCACCATGGAATCTCGACAGTAGGATCTTAACGCACGCGTTAACCTCCTAGTGCCTTCCAAAATGGGGCATTTTCATCACGTTTAGGATGGTGGACTGTGCAAGGTCCATAGTCCATGGTTGGGGGATTATCCTCGACTTCTTCCCCTTTTTCCTAGTCAAATACCAATGAGGAGCAAGCATGTTGAAGTTCTTGTGATACCTTAGGTTAAATTTGTTGATATTTAGTGTCATGATCTTATCCGGCTGAGGCTTGTCTGTGCGTATCCCCTTCAGGAGGTACGCAGTGACCAAGGTGTACTCGAAGTCCCTAAGGATACTATCATGATTCACCACACCATCCAGAGGCGGGATGTAGTCGGGCAAGATGGAATGGATTAACTTCATGTTTGCCAAGTCATCTCGATGCTTGGTTCTTTTCTCATATGTAACTCAGGATGGTCTAGATCTGTGATCAGTCGATAGAGAGGCTTTCACTCCTCGCGTCGATGAAGCTTGAAGTCTTGTAGACATCACTCTCTCTACCATTATATCGATTAAAACTTCCTCTACTGACTTCTCCACCACGCTGAGCTCGTCCGACATGCACGCTCGATATCAGATATCTCAGGCTGATGAACAAATACTTAATGCAACAGACTGGATGGAAAAGTCTCAATAAGCATAGCACATGTCTCAATAAGAACAATGAGTTCTCTTGTTGGCTTAGATACAATTCACGAAAGTGTTCTTAGATAAGTAGACAATGATGTAATGGATCCTTTCAATGAACAATAAAAGTTCATTAATGCAGTTATGTCCGTTACAACACAGTCCCAATGGTACGATGGTGAGATTTCTGATCATAATTGTTGTTCTAACCATTCGGGAAGGTCAATATAATGGCTATAATGCCTCCAACGGTATCGCTCCACCATGGCGAAGTGCCAGTCTGATTTTCTCTGATATTCGGGCGAAGTTTTAATTCTAGAGACCTTCCTTCTGTGAAGTCTTCTCTGGAACTTCCTATAATTTCTTCAACTTTTCTTTCTTTTTGTTGAGCTTTCTAGCCTTCTTCCCTGTGATATATGTCTCGGTATGCCTCTTTCCATTATGATTCTTATCTCCTCTTGGCATAGTAACTTCATGTTGTTGATGGTCTTCCGTAGGGTTCAAGGCCAATACTTCTCCTCTGTCTAGGGTAGGTGCTCTACTTTCTTGTACAAACATGTGTTTCATGCCTGCTTCTATTATTTCAACTTCGACATCCAGATTTCTGGTCCTCAGTAGCTTTGACTAGTTTTCTTGTCCTTCGAATAAGTGTGCTATTTTCCTAGTCATGAAGTCTCTTAGTGCTTGTTTTTTCTATTCTAGAGCTTCCTCTTCTTGTTTTCTTCGGATCTGATCTTTCTCAATCCAGGTTTTTCCTAGTAACATAGCAAATGGGGCGTTGTTCTCAATCAATTTAACAACCTCAAATTCTTCCTCTGTCGAAGTTCCATGAGTGTTCATAGATGTCTGGGTAATTCTTCCACATAGGGTTATCATCTTTCCTCTAAACAATCCTATTCCTCCCAATGAAGGAATCATAGTAGGATTTCCTAAAATTTCCCAAGTTCTTTCTATCATAATATTCACCTGTGTTTCCTCATCTAGAACACAGTCTATGTCGAAGTCTCCTATTCTTGTTTCTGTGCACTCTTTCTCTTTAAAAAACTTGGATAAGTTGATATCTTTGTGGTCATTTAGGGTTTCTTTCATTTGTATTAATACAGTCTCTGATTCTTTCTAGGGTTCTGCCATGGTCTTGGTTTCTTGGCCTTTCTCAAGGTTTTCTTGTCTCATATTCATTCTTTCAACCTTACCAATCATTCTAGGGAAATCCAGAACGTCATGGTCCATAGCTTTAAAACAAAGACAACTACATCTTTTATTAGGGCAATCCTTAGCAAGATGGCTCGGCCTTCTGCAACTGTAACAAAGGGTTAATCCTCTATTCCTCTTAAATGATCCCCAACTTTTCCTGTACTGCGCACTAGCATCATAGTAGCTAACCTACAAAAAATTATTTCTAGGATCCTGCATCCATTTTTTAGTCCAAACATTCTTTCTATGCATAGGAAAAACATATCTTTCATTATCTCTATCAGATCTATTCATATCAAACCTTATTTCTTCTAACTGTGCCCTAGTTCACAAAGTGGGACAAAATTTATCAAACATACCTAGATCCATACTTTTGAAAAAAACAATTCCACTTATCTTACCTTTATCAAAGCACAAAGCTTTCAGATCTTACCTCTTTAATAAAAAAAAAATCACTAGTCTTACCTCTTCTCTTCATATTTGCCTCCTTTCTTAGCACAGATCTTCCTAAGTCAAGTAGAATACTGCGCACTAACGCAATAGATCTATGCACAGAGCTCTCTTTTTTTTCCTCAGTTCCCAGCAATCATAGTTTCAGCTCCGACAACGAAACCATTTGTTGGAATAGGGGCAGACCCAGGGTTCAATGCTTCAAAAGCGCACCAACAAAACCCTAACTATTTTCCCTTTTGGAAACACCTGCGAAGCAGATGAAGTCTCACCCAAGGTAGAGGCAGGGGTGGTTGCAGGAATCCAGTGTCTACAACCTTATCTAGGACACATATATGTGATTACAATACTCTAACAAAGCACTTAGCAGTTGTCATTCATTAGTACTCAACCTTTGTCTACAGTGCATATAAACCCTAATTACAGAGTAACGCAATATTCAACCAGATCTACACATCTAGGCACTTAGCATAAGAAAAAAGATCAGATCTAGCATCTTATTCATATTACTAGGCACTGGACTATCATATCTTATCCATCTAAGAATACATTATTACACTAAGCATAACTCACATAAACAATATAACAACCATAATGCACAAAGAAACCACGACACAGGATATACATGGTTCACCCCCAGCCTAGGGCTACATCCACCAACTCTTCATCTTCTTTATTATCTTCTGTCAATCATCTACATGCACAGAGCCATAAGCTCCTACTCCGCATAGGACAGGAGATCTATGCACACCTCACCAGATCCTCCTTCACCGAGATAGGTTACAGCACAAAACCTTTACACAATCTCTTATAGTCACTTGCACTTATCCTTGCAAGTCTCATACGGTATGCACAAAGCATTTAAATCTATCACTTGCACTTAGCATTGCACCATTATTTCAACCCTACTTACATCACCTAGCTTTCTATTTATATATTACAAAAGGGCCTAAACATGGGTAAACCCATGGGTCAACTTCCCCATACCCATTACATAGCCAAAAACCCAAAAAGACCTAAACAAGGGGTCAATATCCTGCGATCTCCGCTTCAACTTGTGCTTTGCCTTTGAAAGCCTGTCGAAGTCCCAAAATAGGTCAAACGTGACCAAGGGCCTCCAAAAATTGGTCAAGGTCCAACAACATTTATGCCCTTTTGACCATTTTTTAGTAACAACCAAATCATAGTCCCATTTCTCTTCTTTCTTCCATTTCCTTTGGTGATATTCGATTCGGTGTAGATTTTAACCTTGTACAATATTGTACTGCAAATAGATTTTCAATAAAAGAATAGAAAAGATACAATGGAAAATACACACATTACACAGAGATTTTTCCCCTGGAAACCCAAACCAGGAAAACCAACATATTCTATATTCATTCATATCATACATTGTTTAAAATACAATATACATATAGGATCCAGTGGCATCCAAAACCATAATCCAATGACTTATATTAGTCAACAACCCTAATTTATTAATCGGAAATAGAAAACCATCGTCAAAAATCCATGTGCCGAAAAAAGCCCCCAAAAATAGGGCACAAAAACCGAGGAAAAAATATAACACATATAACACAAAGAATATAACACATATCCAACATTCTCCCACTTATTGTTTTCTTTGCATATGGGGGGTTATAGGGTTACATAGTCAACAATATAGGGAAGCAATGCGCATAGATTCTCTACACCAAGAGAACTTCTCAGTGCTCATAGATTGTGTTAATGAATCTGCAACATTCTTCAAAGTGTCCACCTTCATCAACAACATCTTCTTTTATTCAACCATGTCTCTCACAAAGCGATATTGAACATCAATATGCTTTGTATTTGAATGATAAATGGGGTTCTTCGCCATAAAAATTGCACTCTGACTGCCACAATATATCCTTACAACTTACTGTACCAACCCAAATTATACCTGAACAAAATATTTGTAACCGTAATGCTTCCTTGCTTGCATGAGTGGCTTCCATGTATTCAGATTTTTTAGTTGAAACTGTCACTACAGACTGGATTTTTCTCATCCAACTGATTGCTCCTCCAAACATGTTAAACACATACCCACTTGTAGATATCCTACAATCCAGATCTCCAGCCCAATCTGTATCCACAAAGCCATGTATGTCCAACAATATGTCCAATACTGATCTAGATTTATGAGAGAAATGAAATGAAACCACGGTTTTATAATATTAAAACAAAGAAACAATGAACAATAACAGGGATACAGTAAAACTTGGATTCTATTAAATAAGAAATATGTTGAAAACTGTAAAATACAGACAGAAAACAATCTTGCTAGAATGGAGGCAACTTATCTCTGACAAGAGATGTGATTGTTGGCATGTTTACAGTTAGGAGTGCACTTTTCATTGATGGCTAGAACACACAGGAAAGATAAGCTCAGGAGGAGGAGCGATGATGGAAAGTTTACTGGCGAGAACAACAGAAAACTAAATCTCGAGTATGCAGAGACGAGGAAATGTAGACGAGACCCAAGTCATGAGGACTCGCAGAAGGATCAAAGGTCGAGGCCTTTGGCACTTAGAAATTATTCCAAGTTGGGAGGAATGAAACTCAGGAGGAGGAGCGACATGGGTCGGTGATCCTGGAACGAGGAGTGTCATGGGCCGTTAGATCCAATGGAGCTACAAAGAGGATAAGACTAGGAGTCATCCAACACTCCAAAGCTATGAAGGAATCATGGCCATTCATTGAGGACAATCATGGATCATTGGATCTGGAGGACACGTGGCGAGAGATCAACATTTCGCTAACTAGAAAGTCAAAGGAAGGAGGTGCTCTAAACCTTCCAACTCGTGAAACGCAAAATCATGACATGATATGGATCGTCGGATCACAAAGGGTTCTAGACCGTTGATTTGTCACAACAAATAATGAAGTCTTGAGTCTTGAAGATGATTTCTGGATCATTTGATCCAGAGGACATGTGGTAGTAGATGAGTAGTTTCACAGAATCATGAATCGGGAGAATTACGTCGAGCAGGTCACAGATATCGTGAAATGAGAAATATCGATGAGATCTGGACCATTGAACCACAGAGCATTGTGGGTCATTGATCTAGAGTAGGCTTCAGAGAATCAGGACTCAGAAGAAGGGAAGTTCTCTAACCTTCGACATTGTGAAATACAAAATCATAAAATGTAGAAAGTGATCATAGACATTGATCGAGGAATCATTCTGGACCATTGATCTGGCACGACGAAGAACGAAGTCAAAATTCGTGAAAGTGAGATCTAGACCATTGGATCACTGAGGAGAGTGAGTCATTGACTTGGCACCCACGGATATCGGGAATTCAGGAATAAGAAGAACAGAGGTGAACTAACCTCCAAAGTCATGAAACGTGAAATCATGACTTGATCACAGTCGTCAATCGAAGGAGAATTGTGGTCCATCAATATAACGTAATCATGAGTTCGGGAACCTGGAGCACAAAGGAATTCATTTTCCAAAGTCATGAAATGTGAAGTCATGAAGTTGATCTGAATCATTGATTGCAAGGGAATCAAGGACCATCGATATGGTCTCAAGGAATTCTCTTATTCAGGGATCGGGAATTTGGAGAATATAGGTGAGCAAATTCAAAAAGTTCACAATGTCTCGAAGTGCAAAATCGCGAAGCATATTTTGGCATAGACGATTTTCACCATCGTTGGTCACATAAAAGAAGGATCTTGCAAGTTTCTAGGCTCCATTTCACGATCAGGAGTTGGAAGAGTTAGAGTGACTCGCGAAATGTGAAATTGCAAAGCGCGTTTTGATTAGGCCTGTGGTCACAGCCAATGGTCACATCAGCGGATTAGAAGCGAAGGAGCTAGCGGTGCTAGGATCCATCTTGGAGTTTCACGAATCGAGAAAACCAAGGTGACTCACAGTTGATCACCCGAAATGCAAAATCATGAAATGACTATTGGTTAGGCATATGGTCACAACCGATGGTCATGTGAAAAGAAGGGGCTTAGCTAGAAAATCCAGTTCCCACTATGTAGTTTTCCCAGGAAGGGAAAAAGTGAAAAGGGGATGAGTGCACTGAGTTTCTCTCAGTAACTTCTAGATACAGACTGATTGTAACCGCAGAAAATGACTAATTTCATCTACCAGAGAGTTCGAAGAATCTCGGGGTGATCGCCAGAGGAGTTGAAGAGTATCGATATAACTAACAGTGGAATGAAGACTCATCATAGAGACGATTGATAGATGGAAAAGCGTCAAAGTTTGTAACTGCAACAGAGAGGATTAAGCTCGACTGTGACATAAAAGACGAAGAGTCACATTGCCAGAGAAGTCAAAGAATCTCAGGATAAGCCAATGATGAAAAACAGGCTCAGTGTAACCGCCAAATAAGACGATGGGTTGCATGGACAATCTGGAAAAGTACTTGGTATGATAAATATGTGCGAAACAAAGATGCAAAGGTTGCTTCTGTTGAGAGTGATTCATGTGGGTAAAATCAGACCGTGTGCAACAGCTGAAAGACGGAGAAAAGGTGTAGCACATAGAATAGAAATGAATATCTGCAAAAGAAAGAGGAAGCTGAGGTTTGCATGTAGAGATAGAGAAGAAGAACAGAAAGCTCAAAGAAGAATGCAAGAACGAAGACATTGATGCAGGCAGATCATATTAGTGTAGCAGTACAGTGATGAGACTGGTAAGCTATAGATAAACATTGTATCACTGTAATAAGTTTTAGTAACAAATTTTTTATAATCAGGGTGGTTGGGAGGTGCTAGGGAGGATTGGTGTCCTCAAAGTTTCAAGTGGGTGCTTGAACACAGGGAATTGTATCTTTTATCTGGTTGTAGCCAAAAAAACCAGGGTGGTAGGGTGGTGCAAGGGAGAATTGTTGTTCTCTGTTATACAGGTTGGTTCCTGTGTGACTGGAAGTTGGTGCTTCCATCCAGTTGGTGCTGGAATACTTAAGGTTTTGGTGCTTCCTTCTAGTGGGTGCTAGATAATCTAGATATTAGGTTCTCTCAGCAAGTAGTAGCTTTCAAAACAGAGGTGGTAGCCTCATTATGAGTTGGTTCTCATAAGAATGATAATGTACATAATGAGTTGGTGCTCATAAGAATGATAATGTATAGAAAATAAGTATCATATCAAGAAGAAGAGGTTTTCTCCCTTTATTGTTGCATTATTGTGATTGTCATTGAGTGTTTTGTAGAGAGTTTAAATGGGTGTAATTGTTTAATCACAGTAACAACTGATTCATCCCCCACCCTCTCATTTGTCCTACAATTGGTATCAGATCCGACCCCTTTTTATCTAAGGGTTGATCCTAGAGCTTAAACATGACTAGCCGTGAAGGAACTTCATCCAACAAGGACCCTATGTTCAATGGAACAAACTTTGCCTTCTGGAAAGTTAGGATGAGAACCTACATAATGGCTTTTGGTGCAGATGTTTGGGATGTGGTAGAGACTGGTTATGTAAAGCCAATTATACTAGCTAGTAAGGATGACAAGCTAGAATTCAGCTTCAATGCTAAGGCTATGAATGCTATTTTCAGTGGGCTTGCAGAAGCATAATTTGTAAAGGTTATGCATTTAGAAACTACCAAAGACATGTGGGACAAACTCATTATCAGTTATGAAGGTAATGAGAAGGTAAAAGATTCCAAGCTTCAAACATATAGAGTACAGTTTGAACAGCTACAGATGAAAGAATATGAAACTATTGGGATGTACTTTCTAAGAGTTGAAGAATGATTAAATGCAATGAAATTACTTGGTGAAAAAATTGAGGAACCCTCTTTAGTTCAGAAAATTTTGAGATCTTTGTCAGATAGGTTCAACCCAAAGGTCTCATCTATAGAAGAACTTAATGATTTAAAATATTTTTCTTTTGATCAACTTCTAGGAACGTTGATTGCATATGAAATGAGGATATTTAAAGATAAACCCACCTCTAGAGAAGCATCTTTTAAAGAAGACAAGAATGAGGATTCCAAGCCTGATGAAATTGAAGAAAACATTGTGAGAAGACTAAAGAAAGGATCAGAAAAGTATCAAGGCAAGTTTCCCTTCAAATGTTTTAACTGTGGAAGGATAGGTCACTTTGCATCTAAGTGTCCACACAAGACGAAGGACTAGAACTCTGAAGGTGAAGAGAAGTATAAATCCAAGAGATTTGATAAAAAGAAAAGTTTATGTGTAAACAATGATGATTCTTCAGGAGACACAAATAGTGATTATGATGGTGAAGATAAGCTTAATGACTTTTTCCTTATGTCCAAAGAGGATTTTGTTAATCAAAAAATAGGAAGTGATGTTAGTGATGAAGAATCTATGGTTGATATGGAAGGTGAACTAATCAGTGCCTTAGAAGAGATTGACAGACTCGGACTCGAGAAGAGAAAACAAAAACAGTTGTTGATGCAATTTGAAAAGAATGTTAAAAAACATGATGAACACCTTGCCCTACTAAAAGTGGAATTAGAAGGGGAAAAGAAAATCAAATACATTCTGAAACAACAGTTATCAGAAAATAAGGCAAGATGTGAAGCTCTAGAAGAAGAAGTAGTGAAAACTAGGAAAGAGTTGGAGAAGTTCCAAGCCTTGTATCATCAGAATCTGTCAAGTATCAAAGCCTCAGAAGGATTGGCCACCATTCTGAATAAACAAAGGAATCCAAAGTTGAAAATAGGTTTGGGTTATGAAGAGGGATCAAGTAGTGGTTAGCCAAGAAACAAAGAGCCCATCAAGTTTGTCAAATCGACAGCCAATGACAACAACAAACCTGCAGAAACAAAAGGAGATAATCAGCCGCCCATGAGGAGTAAATAAAAAAGTATCGGAACTGAAATGGTAGAACAGAGAAAGAATACACCCTCTACTCAAAGAAAACATCAGCATGGAAGAAATCGACCTACTCAAAGAAGACAACCATTTTCTAGGTACAAAGGATTTTTCTAGGGATATTTTTTTTTTGTTTTAACTTTGGTCACAAAACTGTGAACTGTTCTTTAAGATTTAGATATGAGCAATCAAGAAACTCAAGGAATAGATATCTATCAAAACAAAGAATGAGACAACCAAGTAACAAACCACCACAAACTACAAATCATGTGATGGATGGGAAAAAGACACGGGTTAAGCATAACAATCGTTATGATCCTTTATTCAACGAACCCGAATGTTACACCTGTCATAATTATGGACATAAAGTTGTTGATTGTCGCTTAAGGAAATGTGAAACAGATTTGAATCCCTCTGTTGAAAATGGAAAGGTTTGGAAGAAGAAAGAAAGTGACAAGTGTGGATTAGTGTTGTCATCTTAAAGGCAAAAGAACCCTCGGTATATTGATAGTGTATGCTCCAAACATATGATGGGAGACAAAGGTAACTTTCTATCTCTAAGTGAAAGAAAATGAGGAAATGTAACCTTTGGAAATGATGCTCCAGGTAAAATCAAGGGTGAAGGGATGGTGAGTTTAAGTAATGGAAAAGGAAAAGCCCAGGATGTTCTGCTAGTAGATGGGTTGAAACATAATTTTCTCAGTGTAATTCAAATGTGTGACAGAGGATGTGAAGTGGTGTTCACCTCCAAGGATTGCAAGGTAAAGTCTGTAAATTCAGGAAAAGTGGTGGCTAAAGGCATAAGGACAAATAATAATGTATATGTGATGAAAGAAGATAGAGAAGAGTGTCATCTAAGAAAACATGATGAAATTTGGTTATGGCATAGAAGACTTCGACATCTAAACTTTGACCACTTAATCAAGCTCAAAAATCTTGAGGCAGTAAAAGATCTTCCAAGAATATCAAAGCCACAAGATTCTATGTGTAAACCCTGCCAAATAGGAAAGCTAACCAGAAAACAGTTTAAATCCAAGAGCTCCACTTCAACAGAGAAACCACTTCAATTAGTTCATATGGATTTATGTGGACCATCAATACAGGAAGGCATAGGGAAGGAAAACTACTTTATGTTGGTCACTGATTCCTACTCTAGACTCACTTGGGTTGCTTTTCTCAAATAAAAAGCTAAATCATTTGAGAAATTTAAAATATTCAAGGCTTTAAATAAGAATCAAACAGGTAAGATTTTAAAGGCAGTAAGATCAGACAAAGGAGGAGAATTTATGTCAAGTGATTTTAAGGAATTTTGTGATAAAAATGTGATCAAGAGAGAATACACAATCCTAGGAACTCCACAACAAAATGGAGTAGTTGAGAGGAAAAACAGAACCATGCAGCAAATGGCCAAGTCAATGATGAATGAGAAGAACATTGGTCAAACCTACTGGGTAGAAGACATACACACAATAGTCCATGTTCTTAACAAATCCCACCTCATACCACACAGTGACAAGACACCTTATGAACTATGGTATGGAAGACCTGCTTCAATCAAACACTTCAAAGTCTTTGGGAGTAAGTGCTACATAAAAAACAATAATGGGAACCTTGGCAAGTATGATGACAGGGCTGATGAAGGCATCTTCTTAGGGTATGCTACAAACAGTAAAGGATACAGATGCTATAATAAGAGGTTGCATAAATTGGTTGGTTGTATTGACATAAAAGTTGATGAAGGAATTCTAGTAGGAGAGGTGAACAATATTGAATCAACAAGAAAGGATATAGATGAAGTTGAAGATGAACAGGTCTAAGAATCAGAACGAGAAGACTTTGAGTCACATGAAGATGCAAATACTCAGGTAAACTCAAATCAGCAGACAACATCAAATTCTTCCTCCAGAATTACTCAAAAGAATCATCTTGCAAGTCAGATAATTGGTGAAAAAGACAAAGGTGTACAAACCAGGAGAAGGATAATAAAAAACACTGAGCAATCACATATAACCTTCATATCCATGTTGGAACCCAAGAACTTCAATGAGGCCAGTAAAGACGTAAATTGGTTAAAATCAATGAATGAGGAACTGGACCAGATTGAAAAGAATGACACTTGGGAACTTGTTTCTAGGCCAACAGATAAAAATGTAATAGGATCAAAATGGATCTACAAAAATAAGATGAATGAGAAAGAAAATATTGTAAGAAATAAATCTAGATTGGTCTGCAAAGGATATGCTCAAATAGAAGGACTAGACTTTCATGAAACATTTGCACTGTAGAAAGATTAGAAGCTATTAGAATGTTTCTTGCCTATGCTTGTCACAAGAAGTTTAAAGTCTATCAAATGGATGTCAAGTCGTCTTTATGGAGATCTAAAAGAAGAAGTCTGTATGGAAAAACCTGAGGGGTTCCAACTTTCAGATAACCTTGACTTTGTCTGCAATCTAAAGAAAGCCTTATATGGGTTAAAACAAGCTCCTCGTGCCTGGTATCACAGATTGGATACATATCTACAAGACAAAGGATTCAAGAGAGGAACAATTGACATAAATCTATATATCAAAACAAAGGGTAATGATTTTCTCATTGTCTTGGTCTACATAGATGACATCATCTTCGGGGGTAATAATGCTTCACTGGTATAGTGGTTTTCTTCTTCCATGCAGTTTGGGTTTGAAATGTCTATGATAGGGGAACTGTCATTTTTTTTGGATCTACAAATTACTCAGAGGTCTGAAGGAATATTTCTTTCTCAAGAAAAATATCTAAAGGACATGCTGAAAAGCTTTCAAATGGAATATTCTAAACCTATGAGCCCACCTATGGTCACTGGATGTAAGTTAAGAAAGTATGATGACTCACCTGATGTTGATCAGAGTTCATATAGTTCTATGATAGGTATCATGTTGTACATAATAGCATCTTTTCTAGACATAATGCATGTTGTTGGAATCGTAGGAATCTATTAGGCCACACCCAAACAGACTCATTTATTAGCTATCAAAAGCATATTCAAATACTTGAAAGGAACAATGGACTATGGCCTATGGTATCCTAGGAATCAAAATTTTCAACTATTAGTCTATTCAGATGTTGATTTGGCTAACTGCATGGATGAAAGGAAAAGCACGAGTGGAGGTGTATTCTTCTTAGGAGATTCCCTTGTCTCATGGTTGACCAAGAAGCAAGGTTCCATTTCCTTATCAACCACGGAAGCTGGATACATTGCAGGTGCCACTTGTTGTACCCAAGTATTGTAGATGATTCATACCCTTGCAGACTTGGAGGTAAAATATACTCCATCGATCCCAATTCATTGTGATAATACCAGTGCAATTAGTGTGTCAAATAATCCTATATTTCACTCCAAGACCAAGCATATACCCATCAAGTATCACTTCTTGAGGGAACAAGTAACCAACTCTATGGTTTCTTTGCATTATATTCCATCCAAAGATCATATTGTTGATATCTTCACTAAACCGCTTGCACAATCTCAGTTTAAGTATCTACGCCAAAAATTGGGCATGATCCCATTATCAGCTTAAGAGAGTCCATTCTTTCAGGTGAAGTATGTGTTGGTTGAATATTTGATACCTCAAAAAATTATTGCAACAGCTCAGGGGGACCATGTTTTCTTTGACATTGATGTCAAAGGGGGAGAAAAGGAGTGGTTGGATGCTAGAAATGGAGGTACAAATAGACTAGCGTATCCTTTGAGGGTTTCCATTAATGCCAAAGGGGGAGATTGTTGGCATGTTTATAGTTGTGAGTGTTCTTGTCATTGATGGCTAGAACACATAGGAAATATAAGCTCAGGAGGAGGAGCGATGATGGAAGGTTTACTATCGAGAACAATAGAAAACCAAATATCAAGTATGCAGAGATGAGAAAACACAGACGAGACCCAAATTCATGATGACTAGTAGAAGGATCAAAGGTTGAGGCCTTTGGCACTTAGAAATTCTTCCAAGTCGGGAGGAATGAAGATCAAGAGGAGGAACAATGTGGGTCATTGATCATGGATCAAGGAGCGTCGTGGGTTGTTAGATCTGGTGGAGCTGCAAGGAGGATAAGACCAGAAGTCAGCCAACACTCCAAAGATGTGAAGGAATCTTGGCCATCCATCAAGGATATTCATGGATCGTTGGATCTAGAGGACACGTGGTGAGAGATCATCATTTTGCTGACTGGAAAGTCAAAGGACGGAGTTTCTCTAAACCTTCCAACTTGCGAAACACGAAATCGCGACATGATATGGGTCATTGGATCACAAAGGGTTCTAGACCGTTGATCTGTCACAACAAAAAACGGAGTCTCGAAGATGAATTCTAGACCATTCGATCTAGAGTACATATGGCAGCAGATGAGAAGTTTCACAGAATCGTGAATCAGGAGAACTACATCAAGCAACTCGCAGATATAGCGAAACGTGAAATCCTGATGAGATCTGGACTGTTGAACCATAGAGGTCTATGGGCCGTTGATCTGGAGCAGGCTTCAGAGAATCGAGATTTGGAAGAAGGGAGGTGCTCTAACCTTCAACATCACGAAACACGAAATCCTGAAATGCAAAAATTGATCACAGTCATTGATCAAGGAAGCATTATGGACCGTTGTGTAGAAATTTTGATACAAATTAATGTATTCCTGCGATTCTCCTGATCTAACAATTTCCACCACTTGTTAAATACAAAATCGCTTCTACTATTATTATTGCGAAAGCAATTTAAACCACGATCACAACCACAATGCACAAAGTGAAATATCAATAACACACAACACATAAGTTTTACTGAGAAAGCGTAAAGCTAAAAACCCCACTATCATATATTATGTATATCATGAATCATGAAATAATCTCATACAAAACTCTAATCCAAGAGCTCTCAGTACAATACAATCGTCTCACACTATCATACACAAATTAGAAAATACATGCGCCAATTCCTGTGTCCAGATAGCCTACCTCCTCTACACAAACTCTACAATCCGAATTCTCACAATGAATCGAATGAATTCGTTTTCACATGCTCATAAGCATATCCACTGCATGTGTGAACAAATCACAACCGATAGTCAACTGTCCCTTTCACCTGTTATCTCAACTAGTGTCCATTGGAATGACATGCATGTAGTTAACCGTGGCAAGTCTTCAGTTGCATGCGAGTTAACTGATTAACTAAACTCTCACTAGTGCATGTTTAGTTACAACTAGTACAATTGATATTAACTCACTTAACTACACTTATAATTCTGTGACAATTCCAAATCACTCAGTTATGAATGAAATAATAGATTAATATTTATTGTCTAATTTAATTAAGGGAAAAGTAAATTAGACACGTGTTTCTTGTTGACTTTTCAACACTCCCTCTCAACAAGAAAGGGATTATCCTTCACCCCAATCCTGTCTCTATGATATTCGAATTTTCTCTTGGTGAGCGCCTTCATCAGAATGTTCGCATCCTGATCTTCCATAGGAATGTATTGAAGCAACATGATCTTTCATTGCACACAATCTCTGAGATGATGATACCAGATATCTATATGCTTAGATCTGTCATGAAACACAGGATTAATCGAGAGTTTAATGCAACTCCGATTATCACAATAAGTCACTGTCGGATCTAAATGAGAACCAAACAAACCAACCAAGATCTTCCTCATCTAGATAGCCTCACATGCAGCTTGGCTTGCTTCCATGTATTATGCTTCCACTGAACTGAGTGCCATAGATCTTTGTTTCCTGCTATACCAAGAAACAATTGTAGATCCAATACTAAAGATCCCTCCTTATGTGCTCTTTCTGTCCGTTAGGCTACCCGCCCAATCTACATCCATGAAGCCATGCAACTTCACCTCATCTGTTTGTCTGTACCATAATCCATAATCATATGTGCCCTTCAGATATCTGAGGACATGCTTCCTCGCCTTCCAAAAGAGTTTGGTAGGCTTAGCCATCGCTTGACTTAGTTGGTTAACCGCATAGCAAATGTCCGGCCTCGTATTCACTAAATACATTAGTGAACCTACTAACCGTCGATAGACAGTAGCATCCACTACCTCTCTAGAAGTAGCATCCTCTTTCCTCCAGTTTCCTGGAAGAGGAGTATCCATGGGTTTGCAACCCTCCATGTGAAACTTACCCAGTATCTCTCTTGTATACTTTCCTTGAGACACAAAAATTTCACCATCTTGCTGCCATATTTCCAAACCAAGAAAATAATGAAGAAGGCCCAAATCCTTCATCTCAAACTCCTTTTCAAGGTCCCCCTTGCATGAGTTTATCAATTGCTCATCACCAGTAAGTATTAAATCATCAACGTAAAGCACAATGATTAAAAGCTCACCCTCCACCACAATTTGGTATAAGTTTGCATCTGCTTCACTTTTGGTGAAGCCCAATCCGGTGAAATAGCTGTCTATCTGAGTGTACCAAGCACGGGGTGCTTACTTTAGCCCATACAGTGCTCTCTTGAGTCTGCACACATGTGACTCTCTGTCAAAGGTCTCAAAACCTTATGGCTACTCAATGTACACTTCTTCCTCAATGATCCTGTTGAGGAACGCAGTTTTTACATCCATATGATGAATGCGCCAGCCCATCTGCGCTAAGAGTGCAAGGATGGATATTATGGAAGAGTACCTTGCAACAGGTGCAAAGGTCTCACCATAATCTATCCCCTCAATCTGTGAGAAGCCCCGAGCCACAAACCTAGCCTTGTATTTCTCCATAGTCCCATCAACAGCTTGCTTTACCTTGTAGATCCATCTTGAACCTACCACTGATTTATCAATCGGTCTTGGGACAATTTCCCATACACTGTTTTTGACAATGGAGTCATACTCCTCTACCATAGCATCAACCCAAGTGGGGTCCTGCACTGCTTCCTGAAAGGAATATGGTTCATTCACAATGCATTTTCTCATAAGAGCCATGTATCCAGCAAATCGATCAGGAGACTGTATGTCTGCGCTGTGAAATAGGGGCTCCTATATTCTGTGCAGCATCTAGTCTCAATCTATCAGCTTCTGTGGTGCGCTTTCTACCATTTCTGATGGATGGCTCTGCTTGAGTGGTTTCCACCACTCCATGAACCTCTTCATGTGGCTGATCCACATCTTGAGACTCATCCTTGGGAACCAACAGTTCCTCTTTTTCATGCAAGTCTAGCTCCCTCTCAAGTGACAACCGCATGGATTTTCCCTCATCGAATTTTATATCCCGTCGCATAACAGTCATCTTACTATTTGGAAAATACACACGATAATTATGGGGTGTTTCTGTGTACCCCACAAATATCCCAACTTCAGCAGTCGGTTCCAGCTTCTTCCTGGCATCCTTGTT
>ML815140.1:53208-63299 GCA_009831015.1 Picea engelmannii
GATCACATATGCTTGTTGATATAAGCTCATCCTTCGGACGAGTCCCTCGGAGTATTTTTAATGAACCCTAAGAAGGAGTGGTTCGGTCCCATCACGGGTCTGTCAATGTTTGTTTAACGAGTCCAGAGATAGAAAACTCGAAGATTTTTCAAGATTATAAAGTTTGGAAAAACACTCAAAAGAGAACTCTCTCAGTTCCTTTTTCGTACAATAGTCCAACGAGACCGAAAAAGGGTTAAACTATCGCTCAAAGGACGCATAACTTCAAATACTTTAACGAGCGTGAAAATAGCAAGGTCGCTCGGCAATCTTTTCATGTTTAGGGAGTCGTGAAAAGGGATTAAAGTCAACTCCAGGGGGGTTCCTTTTTCGTGTAACCACATCGAGCCCGGAAAAGGGATGAAACAACGCCCGATCACGTTCTAAGTTTTTCACAAGTGCTAGAATGGATAAAATGCACTTGAGGTTTTTAGATAAAAACCATAGAAAACCAAATAAACACACCATACTTCAAAAGTTTTTGGGTCCATAATCGTCTCGTTAGGTGCCTGCAAGTCATTTACTCACTGTCGTATTAGTAATTAGGGTTAAATGGGCAAAATAATGAAATAAAAATGAAAAAACCCACTTTTAAAATAGTAAAAAGTAAATAAAACATTTTTACAACTCATTTTCACCATATGTTTTACCCATTTCCCAATTTTAGAGAAAAACCCTCCATTTTACCTCCAATCTTCTTCGTCAATTTGCGGGAGCTTCGGGGCATCATTTCGCGAATCGTCCAGATCAAAGTGGTAAGTACTCCATCCTCTTGCTCTGCATGGTTTAATTTTGTGATTTGAATGGTTAAAAATTGAATTTTAGGTTGAGTTTTTAAACCCTTTGCGCGTGAAAGGGTTCTCGCAGGCCACCCATACGGGGCCTGCGAGAACTTCTAACTCTCGCAGGTAGGCATAAAGTAGGGTGTGGGAGACCCGCACGGTGTGTTATACCTAGCCTGCGAACGGCGCAGAGTTAAAATTTTGCATAATGTTTTGACCCAAAAAACCAATTTTTTTCATTTTTCAAGATTATTAATTATCTTATATGGTTGCTATGCAGGTGAATAGTCACATAATGGTGCTTGAATGGAGGGAACGAGAGCACGAAGAAGATAATGCCGCCGCCGAAAACCATCCTCAAACTATTTCCACTTTGAGAGACTGCGGTCTCCTAAAGTATTTCCATATACCGGGCATGAGAGCCCAAGTACGATTGTTGGAACATTTAGTCCGGATGTGGGATTCGGATCAGCAGTGTTTTAATGTCGGTGCCCATACATTGACGATTGATATCGAAGACATCTATTTCCTGACCGGGTTATCACGACGGGGTTCATATGTCAGTTTGACTGGTAACTGCAGGGGAGGTCTAAAAATGAGCAAGTATTGTCGACTGTATTGTGTGCCCGAGGCTGAAAACCGAGATGGGAAGGTGGCCATTTGGGGAGTGAGAGATATCACTCTCCGTACCATACTCCTCATCATAGCTCGAATGGGGGGAAGTGTTGCCCCGCACATGGCTCTACAGAGCTATTTTCAGTATGCTTTAGAGTGTGTCGAGCCCCGAGTCTTCAATTGGGCTGACACAGTGTTATGCATCCTCAAGAAACAATTAACCAAATGCAGGCGTGGCAGTCTAAAGCAGTTTGGTTATGGATCGTTGTTAGTGTCCTTCTTCTGCGAGAGGGTTCCAATATACAGGCTTCAGGCAGACTGGCACTTCCCAGGTCCCAGGGACCCAAGGATGTTACGATGGTGCCAGCTCATGACCAGACACATGACAGGACCGATCATCAGATATGACGATCGTTTTTTCGACTAGCTCCAAGGTCAAGTTTTGATGATAGAGGATTATGCGTATGCTGGCCTGGACTTTCGAGGTGATCCTGACCTTGCCCTTCCTGAAGATGCACAGTGGGGGGATATTGGTAAGAAGTACACCAACTTTTATCTTTTAAGATGTTTTTGTATTTTCATCATATTAAATGTATTTGGTTTTTAATATTTCACCCGAAGACTAACACCAAATTTGTATTGATAACACAGATGTTGGGGCATACAGACCAGCTGGTAGTTCTCCTGTTCAGCGGCGAGGAGAAGCAGCAATTCCAATCCCCCAGTTTGCCGAGGACTACCTGACAGTGGAGCAGAACCTAGAGGGTTTGATGCATGATGTTCCAGATATGCCTCTGGAGGAGATCCCACAACGCGATCAGCGTCATACTGTGGGAGTCTCTGCCTCTATGGGTCGTTTACTCCACAGAGTAGCCAGGACTTTAGCATGCTATCGTAAACATCATTGATGTCATGATATCGTTATGTAGAAGCTATGAGCTTCCATTTTTTATCTTTTTGGTCTTCGGACACATTTTGTAAAACAAACTTTGATCGTTATATATATATACATGGTTTTTTACCGGCTTACTTTACATTTGTGTACATGTGCTTGATTTATAAATTGTTCAAATGCCTGTCTAATACATAATTAGCTAAAGCATCTGTTAATGTATTAAGACTTCTCGGAATGTGTTGATATTCTATATGATCAAAATGTCTTTCCAAGAGGCGAATCTGCAAATAAACTCTTAATAATGTAGGACTTCGAATAGAGTAGACATTACTTAGTTGTAGCACCACTAGCTGCGAGTCAAGTCACACAACCAAACGACGAATTCCAAGAGAGATAGCATCAACCAATAACTCAATAACGGCGCTATACTCTGCTATGTTGTTGGTTGCTCGCCCTAGACATACACCTCGTAAAGAAATAAACTCATTTGTTGGGGCATAGATTGCCCAGGCAGCAGAAGCTAGGTTCCGAGTACTACGGCTAGCGCCGTCGGCGAAGCCAATGTAAGGTAGCAAATACTCCGACATCTGACAATCAAACACAACGTAATTGTAAGGGTAAAGACCAAATAACGTCAAACTCAAAACTAAAAGTAATCACACACACTTAGTATGATACATAAAAATACAAGTACATTATGCACAAATGACTCATGCATAGTACTTTTTTAAGTACAACCCATTTCTGGGTTCACTCAAAGGTACCCCATCATAATCCACTAGCTCATATTCCCCCTTTGCCAAAACTTTGCTAACAATATAAGGCCCACGGCACATTGGTTCAAATTTCCCAGCTCCTAAGACATCTTTATCTTGTTCATATAAAAGAACAAGATCTCCTTCAGAGAAGACACGAGGTTTGACATGCTTGTCATACTGTGCCTTAACACGTTTCTTCTGGGCTTCTAATACAAGAGTAGCGTCACGGCGAGTCTCGTCTAATCACATCAAATACAATAGACGTTCCTCTTCGGCAGAAGTATTTGGTAAAAGTTCTACAGCTAGTTTCAAAGACGGAATCTCACATTCTATCGATAGAATGGCTTCCATGCCATAAACTAATCGAAAAGGCGTGAATCCTGTGGCAGACTTAACAGATGTCTGATATGCCCACAATGCCGAAAATAACATTGTGTGCCATCTGGTTTTATGGATTCCTATCATCCGTCGAATCATAGTGATGAGAACCTTATTGATGGCTTCGACCTGGCCATTAGCCTGTGGATAATAGGGCGTTGAGCTATCATGACGAAGGTCCAACTTCTCCGTAAGTTCAGACATCATATTATTTCTAAAATGACTACCGTGATCGGTAACGATAGCCTGAGGAACACCAAAACGAGTAATGACGTGGTTGAAAAGAAAAAGTGTTGCAGTCTTCCCAGTATTATCGAATGTCGTCATTGCCTCAGCCCATTTAGTAAAATAATCAACAGCAACAATAATGTACCCATGCCCCCCAGCCGAGTGAGGGTGACATGTCATGAAATCAATGCCCCATTTAGCGAAAGGACCTACTGAGACTACAGGATGATGCGACCTAATCTTTTGATTATAGGTCTGGCAGGAATGACACGTCTGAACAGCAGTAATGCAGTCTTTAAACAACGAGGGCCAAAAGTATCCTGCACGTAAGATTCGCTGGGCAGTAGCATACCCAGACATATGACCGCCACATGCTCCAGAGTGACATTCATTCAAAGCTCTTTCGGCTTCTTCAAAGGTTAAACAACGTCTAAACACAGAGTCAACACCTCAACGATAAAGAGTATCTCCGAGAATAACATAATGACGTGCTTGATAACGAACATGACGTCGTTCGGCACTAGACAAAGCAGGCCGGAAAGTTTGAGTCTGGAGATAGATAATGATATCTCTATACCAAATATCATCGGTACTTATAAGGAAAAGTGACTCATCAGGTAACGAATCAACTGCTACTTTTTCCATGGCAGTGTGGGGAAAATCACAAATCAACTCAGCGAAAACTAAAGACTTCTTCGATGTGGCTCGATCGAATTCCAAATCGAACTCCTGGAGAATAACAATCCACTTGGAGTACTTGCCCCCCAGTAATTGACGAGTCAATATATGTTGCATGGGGTTACAGTGTGAAATCACAGTAGTTTTCCTGGCAAGAATGTAATGACGAAAACGTTGAACTGCTTGAACAGCAGCCAAGGCCAACTTTTCAACATGTTGGTATTTAATTTCTGTAGAAGTTAAACTTCGACTCAGGTAATATATAACATGCTCATCGTGGGATCATCCTCCTGAACGAGAACCATGCCGATAGTATACTCGGACGCAGCTAAATAAAGAAAGTAATCTCGACTATAATCCATAGGAAAAATAAGAGGAGCTTTGGTAAGGGACAACTTCAAGGCTTCAAAGGCATCGTTGGCAGCTTTATCCCAGACAAACTCGGAACCTTTCTTTAAAAGACGGGTAAAACCGCGAGGAATCTCGGCATAATTAGGGATGAACCTACGAAGAAAGTTTGCTTTCCCCTGCAAACCTTGTAACTGGCGTAAGGTAGAAGGAGGAGGGAGATTAAGAATCACCTCAACCTTGATAGGATCCACCCAGATCCCATGGTGTGAAACAATAAAACCAAGGAGACGGCCAGATTCTACGCAAAAGACACACTTATGCGGATTCAAGCGAATGCGATAGAATCGACAATGAAGAAAAATCGCACGGAGATGCATAGGGTGATCGACACGACGTAAAGAGTGAGCCGGAAAATTGTCCAAATAAGGTTGAACAATATCTTGATATCATGAAATGCGTAAGACATAGGACGTTGGAATGTAGCACCTGCGTTCTTTAGACCGAAAGGAAGTTTACGGTAGGCGAAAGTACCCCAAGGACAAATAAAAGATGTTTTGTGTTGGTCCTCATGAGCGATATTGATTTGATTATAGCCGAAAAATCCATCCATGAGGGAAAAGATTTCGCTGCCGGCACAATCATCGACGATCTGGTCGACGAAAGGGGTTGGAAAATTGTCCTTAGGAAAAGCTTTGTTGATATCCCGATAATCAATACAAACGCGAATACTACCACCCTTTTTATCGATCGGTACGGGGTTAGAAACCCATTCTGTCAAGGCCACAGGGTAAATAAAACCGGCTTTAAGAAGCTTTTCAACTTCGAGTTTAATGGTCGCGGCTTTACGTGGATGGATAGGACGGAGGCGCTGTCGGACTGGTTTGGCTCTGGGGTATGTCTTAATTTCGTGGACTACAATGGATGGGTCAATACCTGGCATTTCTTCATAACTCCATGCAAATATATCACGAAATTCTTTAAACAAGGAAGTGTAAGTTACAATTTCGTCTGGAGAACATGAAGCTCCAATATGAACGTTCTCGACTATCCCAGGTTTCACTGAAATATATATGGGTATCATGGGCGAAATATTACTCAGGTTCCCTTCTGTAAACACATCTTGTGTAGATCCAGGAACAGTCATAATGACAGCAACGGTCGACGGAGTCGAAATCCGCTGGTAATTCTCAAGAGTCTGTTGTTCCAGAAACAGTATGGAAAAATGATGCCCATCGTCCCAAGGGGTGTCATCCAAGACAGACATGATCATCTCGTTAGTTGGAAAAACGACACGAAAAGGATCAGCAGACAACTCATCACAAGAAGAAGTAATAGGGGTTGCCGATTGAATAGCTTGGTAGGCGGACTCAACCGGACTCAACGGCATAACGTCACCGAAACGAACATGATCTCCAGGATCAGGGACTATCCAAGGGTCAGCAGACACTGGAAGTTCACAAGGTACAGTAGAGATCATATTAATAGATGCAACTGACGGGCTTGGAATATTGGGCGGTGGTGGTATGGGAAAAGTACCCATTAATGACGAATCTTTTAAAAGACCAACTCCAACATTCTCATAACCCGGTGGGGTGTTTGCTATGAATGGCACGTTGCCCGTGAGAGTATCGGCATTAAAGAAAGCAAGTTGATCAACCGTGACCACTTTTCCCTGGTGAGGAAAATGTAGGACACAGAAAAGGGTTGACACGACAGCACGCATAGAATCGACCCAACTTCGACCAAGGAGAAGATTATAATCTAAGGGAGTATCAAAAACTTCCACTTCCACCTGGACGGTCTTGCCTTCGAGAGTAACGGGCAACGACGGAAGAACACCGTAAGGTTTGAAACCAGAGCCATTGAAGGCTCGCAAAGTGTTTAGTGATTCGGTTAACGATGGAGAACCAATGGCTTTCCAACAAGAAAAAGACATTACGCATGTAGAGGCACCTTCATCAACAACCGTCCGACAAATGCTCTTGTCGGCAACAACAACTTGTATTTGAAATGCAAGCTGTGCAGGTAACCTTGGAACATGCTCTGCCAAGTCAAAGACTATTAAATTCTCGTCTGTAGGATCGATTCCACCTATGGCTTTCAACAGGGCCCTTCGCTGTGCAGGACAAGACTGAAGGACCTCAAGGGCAGACATCGCTGAAGGTGCTTGGGCCAGATCTTCTACAATGTTGTAGTTCTGAGCCGCATGTGCATGAGGATTGAATGCCGACTTCTTAACGACACCTTTGGGGGGTGGCCGTATAACTGTATCAAAGTTCGGCCTTTCGAGATGAAGAGGACCGGTGGTAGGTGGATTCGGTGGAGAGGGTTGTACCAGATCAGGAGGAGAATCGTCAACCTTCTCCTTAGAAGGAGTATAGTCTTTAGCTCGAGTGGCAAGTGCAACATTGTCTTTCTTGGAATCACCTGTGCACATCAAAACATAGGATTGTGTAGATGTAGAAGTAGAGGGTTGGTCATGGATGACCAACGAAACCTGTTGTTGAGACGGGAAGGGTTGAGACAAGACAACCGGAGTAGAAGGTTTCGGTGTGGATTGAAGGAACTTATGAACTTTGGCGCGTCTCGGACAATCCTTCGTGTAGTGATCGTCACTACACATAAGGCAAGGATAGCGTGGCTTGCGCTTATCTCGGTCATCAACAGGAGGAGATTTGGTTTGCTCATTCGGATTAGCATTTTTACCTTCCTTATTCTTGCCTCTCCCTTTCTTGGATTTGTTCTTACCAGCAGGCGTGGATTGAACATCATTCACTTCAGAGGTTTTACCGGCGGGAGGAGCAGGAGACGGAGCATTTTGAACATTAGGAGTGGATTTGGGGGTTGTATTTGGCACGGAATGTGAATGGGCATGAGTGGTCCCAATCACACCATCAGCTGCATGTGAAGCAACTGGAGTAGTAGAAGTGCTGGAAGTACAAGGACGAGGTAAATCAGGAAGTAAGTCATACAAAGTGCCCGTTTGCGAATAAACAAGATCTAGATACTAAGCGCGACTTATAGCCTGCTCTTCAGTAACAACACCACCCATGGCAATGTCTTTTCCAATTTTGTTTACAAACGATTTTGTAAACCATTCGGCCAGTAACTGATCAGGAATCTCAAGTTTAATAAGACGTCTCCTCCTTCGCCACTCATGAATGTGATCAGATATATGAGTGTCGCTACCTTGTTTAAAGGAGGTTAAAATCTCAGTTCCTGTATCGTAACGAATCGGTAACTGGTAATGGGTGAGAAAAGCCATCGCAAGAGTGTTGAAATCCGAAAAGAATCCTCGTGGTAATTCAATGTACCACTTCGCAGCAGCACCTGTAAGGGTGCGTTGAAAAAGACGCAATCTAATAGAGTCGTTCATCAATGAGTTAGACGAACACCACAGATGGAAAGTCATGACATGATTATTCGGGTCCTCTCCCGCCTTCCCATCGAATTTTGGGATGTCCGATGGAAGCTTTGCAGGAATAGCAGGCCATTGGGGAGAGTGACGAATAGGATCATTCAAAATCCTAGACAAATCGGGCAAATCCAAAGTAGCTAGAAAAGGAAATTGTCGATTCACTTGAGGATACTGGTGACTTTGGGGTGGAAGTCCCGTCGGTAAACCAGTAGGACCGTAGGCAGTCTGCCCCCAGAGGGAGGATCCTGGTTGATTTGGTGGTGGTTGAATCGGATAATAACCCCAAGGATTTTGAGCTTGAGCTTGAGTAGTGGCTTGAGTTTGAGTAGTCTGTCCTGAACCCCAAATAGTATTAGTCACACCTGGATATGGTTGGCCTATAGTAGGGACAGCTTGCTGCCCCCCAGTATTTTGAGGAAAATGTTGCATAAGTTGATTCCAATACTGGGCCAATGTCGGAGGTATGTTTTGTCCTAAAGGTGAGTTGGGTCCCCCAATCAAAGGGACAGTTCCACCCGGAAGTTGTGTACCAACCGGAGGTTGCGTAGTAACTATGGTATGACCGGGAAAAGGAAAAGGAATCATATTAATCTGACCACCAACAGGATTCTGGACATTAGGCGCAATGGTCGGAATAGTGCCACCAGGATTAAGATTGTCAGGAGGAAAAAATTGAGGAGGGAGTGTCGGGATGAAACTGGGAATAGGATGCCCAGGGAACTGAGGACCACCTGGAGAACCAGCAGGTGTTTGTGGAGGTGTTGGATGCGGAACATTCAACGCGGGATTCAATGCATGGTAACCAGGGGGTAAATTAGGATTGACCTCAGGTTGCCTCTGAGTATTAATAGGGGCAAGAGTAGTTGCCAGAATCGCAGTTTGGACACTCGTGGTATTAGCAAAATGGGCCATCTCGGGTGGAAGGACGAAACTATATGTGGTAGTCTCTGGTGTAGTCTCAGGTTCGGGAGACTGAGGAGGGTTGACAAGTTCGTAAACAGGGGGTTTAGTACCGAACAAGATTCGTCGGAAATTACCTGACCCTAAAGGATCTTGACCTACTACACTGTGAGAAGGCCCAGCGATTGATTCAGAAGATACAGCAAGATTTTCTCCAGAAAAATGAAAATGTCTTGAAGGTCGACGACGAATGCGATAATCCTCTATAGTATTGTGAATTCGAAAATCTTTGAGAGAATCAGTTCGCTCGACTTGTGGAGGTGGTGTGAAAACTTCAGGGACGTCACTTATGTCCACGTGTGATAGAGGAACAAGAGGAATTTCACCCGGACGAGGAGAATCCTCTGGGGTTCCCTCAGGTGTTGCGGTGTGCAAATGTTGTGAAGCTTCCGGATGTTCCAGCGACAAACCTTGCATCCTACGTGAACGTCGCGGGGGAGCAATTGTAAATAATTATCCAACTCCCCAACAAAAATCTTATAGCCAACTACGAGAAACAACAGCACACGCTAGTAAACAAAAATGTAGAAGCAATCACCAAGCAAACAATACCTTCTAATATCGAAGCCACTAGTTGGTGATGAAATCCAACGTCGCAACAACGAGACAAGAAGGGGCTAGGCTGAAGTGGAAAAGTTACATTGACGACCTGCTTAATAGACTTACTCCCTGGTGCAAGCTCCCACACATAATCGTGGGTATACCCTCCAAGGAGCCCGAGTGAGTTTGGTCAACATCAATTCCAGGTACCGTGAAGACTTTCCCCTTCACAGTCACCTTGGGTAAGTACCTAGAGAGAAAGGCCACTAAGGTTACCACAGACAACAGTACTGCCTGGGGAAACACTCGTTAGTCCGATCCACACGCAAGGGCAGGGTATCGAGCCCGAAATCAACTCAAAGGATTCCACTCATAATTGTGGGTATACCTCGGAGTGACCCCCGTAATACGTGCAATCTCTACACTGATGTCAACAAAGCAGGTTAGTA
>ML815140.1:80714-91633 GCA_009831015.1 Picea engelmannii
AGATGTAGATAATATTTCCATTTTGATGGTTTATCCATCATGTACATCCTCAGCATATCCTCAATCACCCAATTTACCCTCTCTCTTTTCTCCCAACTGACTCTAGATGATATATTGTGATAAAGTTCAGATTCATCCCAAATACTTTGAATAACCCTTTCCAAAATTTTGATGTAAATTTGGGATCTCTGTCAGAAACAATTTCCTTAGGCACACCAAGTATCCTGGAAATTTCCCTTATGTAGATATCAGAAATATTAGCTTCTTTGTGAGTGGAATTCATTGGAATAAAATGAGAATATTTAGTGATATTATCCACCACCACTGATCCAGGTGGATATCAGTGGCCACCCACCTCTTCCAACTGGCTCAAAACAGTTTTCTGACAATTTTGGCAATTTACTATTTTTAGCAGTTTTAACTTCTGGGGCCATTTTGAGGGCCTAAATGATGGTTTTTCGGGATTGTGCTTGTCAATGTTAGATGAAGGAATGATTGATCCCCCAAAACTAATATTCTCAATTATACCTTTCCAATGGGATATCATACGCCTAAAACGGAGATCGTATGCAAAAGTTACGACCTCGGGAAGTTGATGGACTAACTTACCCAAATGGGGACCACATGACTTTTGGCGCTTCATATCCTAGGGTTAGGCTTTTGGAATTCCTGTTTATTGTAAAAAGGACTTCAGAGCCTCATTGTAATTATCTTCTTGTGAATGTGCGCATCCATCACATCTCTTCTCAGAGATAAGCCGCCACCATTCCAGCAAGCTTGTTTCCTCTGCATTTTACAGTTTCAGCTTATTTCCTTATTGAATATAAAACCAGTTTTATTGTATCTCTATTATTTTGTGTTAAGAACCTGTTAATAATCTGTATTCATTTTTTTCTTCTCATAAAAATATGGATCAGTGGTATAAGAGCGTTCTTCTCCTTGTCATCTTAATGCATGTCCCCAATGAGGTCAGAGTACAAAGAGTTCGGTCTCGAGCTTGTTTCTCTTCAGGACAAAATCTCTCGTACACCCAAGCGACCTCTCATGGTAGGAGAAAAGAAAGATGACATGATAGAAGATCCTTTCAAACTGTCGATTGAGGAAGCCCTCATGCAACAAAGGAATGACATGATGGATAGTTTCACGCAAATCGTTCGACGGCTACCAACAGGCGACGCATCTTCTTCGAGCGGAGGCGCCACCCCCTTCAAGGTACAAATAAACTTCAATATTCCTATATTCAAAGTTCAGATAGACATAGATGATGTAGGCAAGTGGTTGAATCTACTAGAAGGGTATTTTTCTGTCCATAACTTTTTGAATAGAGAAAATATTACTTTTGCGCTCCTCAAAGTCATTCCCCATGTCAAAGATTGGTGCAAAAATTTATGTGAGAAAAAGGAAATAGAGGAACCCTCATTATTTACAGTCATGGCCACCTGGAGTCCTATTAAGGAACAATAATACCTTGTCATAATTTATGATGACTTGTATACCAAATGGACCAGACTGCGACAAGAAAGAGACCAAGCAATGCCAGATTTCATGAATATCTTTCATACCTTGTGCACCAAGTTGGGTATCAAAGATTCAGAGCGGCATCTGGTGCTCAAGTATCACAGCACTCTGCATAGATACATTCAGACCGAAATGGAATTTTTTGACATCTCATCCTTCAGTGTGACCTACCGATATGTCGTCAAAATCGAGCTGAAGCTCAAACAAAAGACGTGGCAATTTGGGCCTGGGAACCCCTCACACCAAAAGCCAATAAAGGGCGGCCCCAACCCATAGAAAAAAGGATAGAGAAAATATGGATAGTATTAGGACAACCAGTCCAAACTGCAAGCAAAGAAGGACACCAGAAAGACAAAGAAAGATACTGGGAAGTGGTGCAACTTCCATAAGAGCCCTTGGCATAACACTGCTAACTACCGCTCAAAGCAATCACTGGTGATCGAAGTGAAAGCCTTTTAATCAGATGTGGGTTTAGAATCTGAGCCAGAACCAGAAAGGGGAAGACAGGTCATTGATGCAAAACCCAGTGCCACCGTTTCTACCACCAGGCTCCAGCCTAGTGAACTAGACAAGCCAGAAGAAGGAGAATGCCTCTTCCATTCACAGATGTGGGTAAAAGGCACCCTGCTGCACTACATCGTGGATAGCGGTAGCTAGAAGAACCTCATATTAGCAGAGGTCTTCAAGTGGCTAGCCCTGTCGACAACACTGCACCCACAACCCTACACCATTGGATGGCTCTACTAAGGAAGCAATCTCCACGTCAGCCAACAATGTCGACTCTCATACAACATCAAGCCCTTCAAAGATGAGGTATTGTGTGATGTTTCTTTTCTCAAATTTTGTGATGTTCTTTTGGGCCAACCTTATTTATGGAAACATCATGTTGTATATGAGTATAGGCCTCGTAGTATTATTATTACTTTGAACAGGAAATTGTATAGGATACCCGAGGTAGTACCACCTAGTGTTATTTCCTTGATCTCTTCTAAGAAATGCAGGAAGATCATCTCTCAGACAGGGAAGTTTGTCTTCTTCGTGATTCGCTCCTAGAATAAGAGAAATATCACAACCACATCTAGGGTCTCTTCGGCCGAACTCTCCACACAGCAAAATAACTCTCCATATGGGATGAGAGCCTTCCCTGTGTCCAACATAGCTACAACTGATCCCTGCATAGCTCAACTAGCCACAACCCCTTTTAGGTGGGGTTGGGATTCCAACCATTAGGTCAAATAGATGTTGCACTGCCCCTTGCAGTCACCTCGCCCGACTCATCTCTTGCTCCAAATGAAGCTGACAAAGCCACCTGGTTCATTGAGTGGATCCAGCACATCTGCCAACAGGTTCAAGATATCTTACAGAAGTCCAATGACAAGTACAAGCAGTGCCATCATCAACATCAGGTGCCACATAAGTTTTAGGTGGGCGACAAATTTTGGTTTCACTTGTAGAAAGACCGCCTTACAAGACCCCATCGAAAGCTTTGCGCACTCCATTATGGTTCGTACACCATCACCAAGGCCACAGGGAATAATTCTTTTGAGCTCAACATTCCTCCTTTCCTTGTCCTACACCCAATGCTCAACGTGGATCTCCTTCACCACTATTTCCCACCATTATTGGACACCTCAGACATAGCAGAGAAGTTGAAACCAACAGAGATCAAACCCGAATGCATAAAATAAGAATCCAGTGATTAGATTGTGGACACATGGATCAAGGGCATTTGACAACAAAGGATCCATCTTTATCGAATCGTCAAAGCAGGGTAGCTCCTGCACCAAGGCAAGTGGTTCACCCGGGGAAAAATTCAACAGAAATTTCCTCATCTAATCGGGGAACTCAATGCAATCGATACCATTGATTCCTAAGGAGTTATTATTGATCCAAGTGGATATCAGTGGCCACCCACCTCTTCCTTCTAGCTCAAAACAATTTTCTGACCATTTTGGCAATTTACTATTTTTAGCAGTTTTAACTTCTGGGGCCATTTTGAAGGCCTAAATGAAGGTTTTTCGGGATCGAGATTCTCGATGATAGTTTAAGTCATGATTGAGACCCCAAAATTAATCTTGTCGATGATACCTTTCCAACAGGTTATCATACGCCTAAAACGGAGATCGTATGCAAAAGTTACGACCTCGGGAAGTTGATGGACTAACTTACCCAAACGGGGCCCACATGACTTTTGGCGCTTCATATCCTAGGGTTAGGTTTTTGGCATTCCTGTTTATTGTAAAAAGGCCTTCAGAGCCTCATTGTAATTATATTCTTGCGAATGAGTGCAGCCATCACATCTCTTCTCAGAGATAAGCCACCACCATTCCAGCAAGCTTGTTTCTGTTGCATTTTATAGTTTCAACTTATTTCCTTATTGAATAGAAAACCAATTTTATTGTATCTCTGTTATTTTGTGTTAATCACCTGTCAATAATCTGTAGTCATTTCATTCTACTCATAAAATCTGAAGCAGTGGTATCAGAGCAGTATGCTCCTTGTCGTCTTAATGCATGTCCCCAACGAGGTCGAAGTACAAAGAGTTGGGTCTCGAGCTTGTTTCTCTTGAGAACAAAATCTCTCACACACCCAAGTGACCTCTCATGGAAAGAGAAAATAAAGATGACGTGACAGGAGATCCTTTCAAACTATTGATTATGGAATCCCTCATACAACAAAGGAACGAGATGATGGATAATTTCACACAAATCCTTCAACGGCTACCAACGGGCGACAAATCTTTTTCGAACGGAGGTGCCACCCCCTTCAAGGTACAAATAAACTTTGATATTCCTATATTCGAAGGTCAGATAGATGCAGATATTGTAGACAATTGGTTGAATCTACTAGAAGGGTATTTTTCTATCCATAACTTTTCGAATAGAGAAAATATTACTTTTGCGCTCCTGAAAGCCATTCCCCATGTCAAAGATTGGTGGGAAACTTTCTGTGAGCAAAAGGAAACAGAGGAACCCTCATTATTTATAGTCACGTCCACCTACGATTCCTTCAGGGATTCTATTAAGGAACAATACTACCCTGTTGGAAGTTATGATGACTTGTATACCAAATGGACCACACTGAGACAAGAAAGAGACCAAGCAGTGCCAGATTTCACAAATATCTTTCATACCTTGCGCACCAAGCTGGGTATCAAATATTCGAAGCGACATCTAGTGCTCAAGTATTGTGGTGCTATGCATAGATACATCCAGACCAAAATGGAATTTTTGGACATCTCATCCTTCGATGTGGCCTACCGATATGTCGTCAAAATCGAGCAGAAGCTCAAACAAAAGACGCGGAAATTTGGGCCAGGGAACCCCTCACAACAAAAGCTAGGAAAGGGCGGACCCAACCCACAGAACAAAGAACAAAGAAAATATGGGTAGTATCAGGACAACCAGTCCAAGCTGCAATAAAAGAAGGGCACCAGAAAGACAAAAAAAGATACCGAGAAGTGGTGCGACTTCCATAAGAGACCTTGGCATAACACTGCTGACTGCCACTCAAAACAATTGCTGGTGGCCGAAGTTAAAGCCTCTAAATCAGATGCGGGTTCAGACTCTGAGACAGAACCAGAAAGGGGAATATAGATTATTAACGCAAAACCCTGTGCCACCGTTGCTACCACCAAGCTCCAGCCTGGTGAACTAGACGAGCCAGAAGAAGGAGAATGCCTCTTCCATTCACGTATGTGGGTAAAAGGCACCATGCTACACTTCATCGTGGATAGATGTAGCCAGAACAACCTCATATAAGTAGAGGTCATCAAGTGGTTGGCCCTGCTGACATCACTACACCCACAACCCTACACCATTGGATGGCTTCTCTAGGGAAGCGATCTCCACGTCAGCCAAGAGTGTCGACTGTCGTATGGCATCAAGCCCTTCAAAGACGAGGTATTGTGTGATGTTGCTCCTCTCAAAGTTTGTGATGTTCTTTTGGTCCAACCTTATTTATGGAAACGTTATGTTGTATATGAGTCTAGGCCTCATAGTTTTATTATTACTTTGAATAGGAAATTATAGAGGATACCCGAGGTAGTCCCACCTAGTGTTATTTCCTTGATCTCTACTAAGAAATGCAAGAAGGTCATCTCTCAGACAGGGAAGTTTGTATTATTCGTGATTCACTCTGAGAATAATGAAAATATCACAACCACGTCTAGGGTCTCTACGGTCGACCTCTCCACACAACAAAAGCAAGTAGATAAGGTAGTGGAAGAATATTCACATATCTTCTCTCAACCTACCGGGGTACTTCTACACTGCCAGGTCAAGCACCCCATCGATCTGACCCCCGGTGCACCACTACCCAATGGGCCAGTCTATTGTTTCTCTCTATTAAAGAATGAGGAGATCAAGTGATAGATCCAAGAATTGATCCACAATGGGGCACATTCGTCGCATCTCATGATCCTTGCAAGAGCCCAATCATGTTGGTACAGAAGAAAGATAGAACCTGGCAACTCTGCATTGATTACCAGGCTCTGAATAAAATCACAGTCAGAAACTAGTACCTGATTCCCTGAATTGATGACCTCCTTGATCAAATCACGGGGGCCAAATACTTCAGTAATATTGATCTGAAGTCTGGCTACCACCAGGTCCCGATAGAACAAACAAATGTATGGAAAATCACCTTCAAGTCAAAGTATGGCATTTTTGAATGGTTGGTCATGCCCTTTGGGTTGAAAAGTGTTCCATCCACTTTCATGAGGATGATGGATGATATACTGTGACCATTCACCAATAATTTTTTGGTGTGTATTTGGATGACATTCTCATTTAGAGAAAGACTTGGTCGAACACTTGCAGCATATTCAGCAGGTTTTGTACAGCCTGCGGCAGCACAAGCTATATTCCAACTTGGAAAAATGCTCCTTCAGCATGGACAAGGTCCATTACCTAGGATAAATAATTGATGAGCATGGCATACATGTGTATCCAGCCAAGATCCAAGTTATCCGTGACTGGCTAGCTCCAACCACACTCACTAAGCTTTGGAGCTTCTTGGGCCTTTCCAATTTCTACCATAGTTTCATCTTGTGATTCTCCCATATTGCATGGGACCTTAGCCAAATAACCAGGGGTGGTGGTAAGGAGAAATTTGCATGGGGACAGTCCCAACAACAAGCATTCGATGATTTGAATCATCTCGTGTGCTCAACCCTTGTACTTTCACTACCAGACCTGCAACAACCCTTTGAGATCGAGATAGATGCTTCAGACTATGCGGTGAGTGTCGTTCTCACTCAGCATGGCTACCCTATGGCCTATCATAGTGAGACACTATCAGATGTTGCCCGTAAGTACCCTACTTATGAAAAATCAATGTACTCCATTGTGCAAGCTTGCCGCCAGTGGAGAAATTACATTCTTGGGAAGGAAACAGTCATCCATACTGATCATAAGCCATTTTCGTTCATGCAGACACAAGGAAAATTGTAGAATGATCGCCATCAAAAGTGGTCCGCATACTTGTAGCAATTCCACCTCAACATCAAGTATAAAATAGGAAGCACTAATCATGTCGTTGATTGACTCAGCAGACCTCCAGTCACGACACTCACCACGGTGTTAGACTCCTGCGGCCATGAGACCTCTGGATGGCCCCAACTCTATGAGACAGACCCAGACTTCCTCACCACCTGCCAAATGTTGGGTGAAAATGCGGTTGTTGATAATTTCCATCTTCAAGATGGGTTGTTGTGTCATCTGGGCCATTTCCGTGTTCCATCAAGCGAGCGATCAAAGTTGATCTGGGAATCCCACTACAGTCGGGTGTCAGGACAATTCGACGTTAAAAATACCGTGGCGATGCTACAGAAACATTTCTACTGGCCGAAACTTCTACAGGAGGTCAGAAAGTATGTTAGGTCCTACACTTCCTGCGCTATTTCCAAACTGACCACTAAGAAATAGGGCCTATACACCCCTCTTCCTACTCCTAAGCATCCATGGGAATCCATCTCAATGGACTACAGGTTGGGCGTCCCATCCATCAAGAAGGGAAATGACTGTGTTTTTGTGGTTGTTGATCACTTTTCTAAGATGGCAATTCTGGTTGCTGGAAGAAGAACAACATGGCAGAGGCCACTGCCAATCTCTTCTTTGAATGAGTATGGGTACATTTTAAAATCCCAAAAACCATTGTCTCATATTGGGACAATCGATTTCTCATCACATTATGGTCGAGCCTCTGGTCACTGTTGGACACCAAGCTCACCAAATCCATGGCCTTCCACCCCCAGATAGATGGCCAAACTAAGGTCTTCAATGGAATGATTGTTCATATCCTTCGCATGTATAATTCAAAGCACCCTCGCACATGGGATGAGAGCGTTCCCTACATCCAACATAGCTACAACTGAGCCCTACATAGCTCAACCGGCCACAACCCCTTTCAGGTGGGGTTTGGATTCCAACCATTGGGTCCCATAGATGTTGCACTTCCCCTTGCAGTCACCTCGATCGAATCATATCCTACTCCAAATGAAGTTGACAAAGTCACCCGGTTCATTAAGAGGATTCAACACATCCGCTAATAGGTTCAGGATATCCTACAGAAATCCAATGACAAGTACAAGTAGCACCAGGATCAACATAGGGTGCCACAAACGTTTCAGGTGGGAAACAAAGTTTGGTTGCACTTGTAGAAAGAATGCCTTACAGGACCCCATCAAAATATTTTCCCACTCCATTATGGGTCGTACACCATCACCAAGGTCATGGGGGATAATTCTTTTGAGCTCAGCATTCCTCCTTTCCTTGGCCTGCACCCAATGTTCAACGTGGATCTCCTTCACCCTTATTTCCCACCATTATTGGACGCCTCAAATGTAACAGATCATATGACACCAATAGAGCTCAACCCCGACTGCATACAACGAGAATCCAATGATAATATTGTGGACACATATATCAAGGGAACTTGATAGTAAAGGATCCATCTTTATCGAGTCGTCAAAGCAAGGTAGCTCCTGCACCAAGGCAAGTGGCTCACCCGGGGCCAAATTCAACAGAAAGTTCATCATCTGATAGGGGAACTCAACGTAATGGAGAAAATTTCTTCCAAAGGAGGGAGGATTGATCTAGGTGGATATCGATGGCCACCCACCTCTTCCAACTAGCTCAAAACAGTTTTCTGACAATTTTGGCAATTTAATATTTTTAGCAGTTTTAACTTCCGAGGCCATTTTTAGAGCCAAAATGAAGGTTTTTCAAGATCAAGCTTCTCAATGATATTTTAAGGCATGATTGAGCCCCCAAAATGAATCTCCTCGATGATACCTTTCCAATGGGCTATCATACGCCTAAAACGGAGATCGTATGCAAACGTTACGATCCCGGGAAGTTGATGGACTAACTTACCCAAACGGGGCCCACATGACTTTTGGCACTTCATATCCTAGGGTTAGGTTTTTGGCATTACTGTTTATTGTAAAAAATCCTTAAGAGACTCATTGTAATTATCTTCTTGCAAATGAAAACAGTCGTCACATCTCTTCTCAGAGATAAGTCGCCGCCATTCCAACAAGCTTGTTTCCGCTACATTTTATAGTTTCAACTTATTTCATTATTGAATAGAAAATCAGTTTTACTGTATCTATGTTATTTTTTGTTAAGAACATGTTAATAATCTGTAGTCATTTCATTCTGCTCATAAAATCTGGATAAACCACCATCATGGAATCACGCTGCTTCACTGTTATGGACAACTTGGTGATGAAATCAATTATCAACACTTCCCATCTCCACTATGGAATGGAAAATGGTTGTAGCATACCATCTGGATGTCTATGCTCAACCTTGACCTTGTGACATTCTAAATATATAGCAATATACTGAGCTACCTAAATCTTCATACCTGGCCAAAGTATTGGTTCTTGACAGCTACAATAGTCTTTTGGTAACCCAAGTTCCCAACATAAGGCACACTATGCATCTCTCTTAGCACAAACATTTTCAGCTCCTGAGAATTAGGAACATAAACTCTACCCCTGTACATGAGGATTGTATCCTCTCTCAGCTTGTAATCTTCAATTTTCTACTACAAATTACCTTGCTAAAAATTTTCCTTTGTTTCCATGTACTATTGATATGATTTTGTAGCTTCCAAAATTCCGCCCTTCAAATCATATTTATACATGCTAATGGTTGTTGTATGCATCTCCTTCACCCTCCTATTGAGTGCATCAACCACCTTGTTCGATTTTACTTTGATATATTGTATATCAAATTCATATTCACTAATGAATTCCATCCATCTACTTTGTCTAACATTCAAAGTTGGTTGTCCAAACAAATATTTCATACCACTATTGTCTATCCTTAGTTTGAATCTTCTCCTTGTTAGCACTCTGTAAATTTGTTCGGTTGATAAAAAAAACGAGAGAGGCAACCTACAAACCAACTTTAGACATGGCTACTAGCCTGCTCAGCTCAAAGAGGGCTCTCTCCTGTCACTTGGTATTTCTTTGACAATCAATGGTTAGGATTTGTTGTTTTGGGGGTTTCTTTATAATTTTGATGGCAAGTAAGGGAAGGTACACTTAGGGCTATTGAATCAAACTTCTGAAAATGAATGAAAGCAATGAATGGTTGGTAGAATTATACAAAGGATAAAGGCTAAATGTGGCAATAAATCTGAGTTATTAATTGTAAAATTGCAGAGTGTAGCAAGAAAAGAAAACATGTAACTGCATCAGAGAATTAAATAAATGAATTCTAAATTAGTTAAGAAATTAACACAGTTTAAATTGCTTCAGTCGAGAGCATCACAAGATGAATTATATTCCTTTGACTATCCAATTTAAACAAAAGACAATGATTTAATGAAATTACAAATACAGGAAATACATACAAAGAGAGGGGAAAAAACTCAGATCACCACCATTAGAATATTTTCGTGGAAACTTCAAGAATTTTACATGTGTATTCAATTCAGCTTCAGAAAATTACAATTCGAGTTTCGAATAGATAAAATCATGCCTTTGCACTTCTACCAACCCTTAATACATTTGGAACTCCTAATATTTATACAAGTTGAGTTCCTTCGGTTTGAAACCGATTACAATGACTACAAATGAAACGTTTCAGTTTCTTAAACCAGTTACAATAATTACAAATGACAGTTTCGCTATTGGAACCGATTACAATGATTGACAAGAAAAAGTTTGATGATCTAGATTCTAACTCCTATGATTCTTCATTTCCCTTCTCTGCCACTTGTTCTGTTCTAGTCTTTCACCTAATCTACCATCTCCAGTGACACCTAGACATCATCTACTAGTCCCTAGAAAACTGCACTTTGTCTTACCTAGTCATACTATCTCCTTCCATTGCAAGTCATAAGGGATATCATAGTCTATCATTTCCTTGATCATGATCTCCAGG
>ML815140.1:158009-173594 GCA_009831015.1 Picea engelmannii
TATTGATGAAAAGGTATAGCCACCGAAAATACAATGTGGATCTATACTCTGATGACTCGGACTGATCGTAGCCATGAAGAATACACAGTGGATCTGCGAGATGACAAGACATAGCCACGACCAATACAAAGTGGATCTATGTAACAGTGTATGTGTTCTTTGTCCAATAGAAACTCCTTCACAGCCTAGGCAAAGCATATCAAAGTGGTCACTCGACCCAGGGTCTTCTTACCAATCTCAACATGGTACGATTCCAACTATGTGAATAGATGTCCTGATGTCAAACATGGCAGAAACCACTTGATTACCGGTCAATGATGTAAACCGTTAACAAGCGCGAGGGAGATCACCAGTAATGTTAATGATTCCCAAGGTACCCTAGTACATTCCAGCGAATGTGAATAGATGAGCTGGGGCTGAACATCCATGGAATCATTCGATCAAAGGTCAATGATGTAAACCTATTGTCGAACGTGAGGAGGCCTGCCATTGAGGCATGCAGGTCCCAAAGTACCAACTAGTTTCTAAGTCTAATTCTCGGATAATGTGTTGAAGTCGACAGGAATAGACTCATCGAGGGAAGGCCTTGATGTATCCCCCATCAACGACACAAAACAGATATAGAGATGTAATTGGTAGATCAAAAGAACATGGACTGACATGGGTTTTGAGGCAAGCTATTTGGGATGGTTGACTCTCGAGGCGGATACTTCCCTTGAACACTAAGGCACAATAGAAAAACATGACGTGGACCAACACTTATGCAGTGGATACGGTGACTTGCGTCGGGTGACCTAAAGGAGTGAAAGGAACTCAAAGAATTGGCCCAGTGCAGAGGTTCGGCAGATTACGATATGTGCAAATGACAAAGTGTCGTGTTCAAGGGTGACTCTAAGAAGTGTTGGATGATGTTCTCAAGAGACTGCTTGGCTTGCTCCTTTCAATTTTTCCCCCATCCAGATGGACGAGTACCTCTTTTTGGTTTAATGATCTCGAGGAGGATAACACGTGCTCGATATAACTCACCTTTGGTAAGTTCCTCTTCCTTTGTTTAATGAACCAGAAGAAGTAAGGGTTCGGTCCCATATGGGCCTGTCGATGTGTGCTTTAACGAGTCCAAAGATAGAAAACTCGAAGGTTTTTCGGGATTATAGAGTTTGGAAAAACACTTAAAAGAGAACTCTCTCAGTTTCTTTTTCGTACAGTAGTCCAACGAGACCAAAAAAGGGGTAAACTATCGCTTGAAAGATTCCCTTTATGACCTTTTAACGAGTGTGAAAGGAAGCAAGGTCACTCGACAATCTTTTCATATTTAGAGAGTCTGAAAAGGGTTTAAAGGAGACTCCAGGGGGGTTCCTTTTTCGTGTGTTCGTGTATCCATACAGGTCCGAAAAAGAGATAAAACTTTACCCGGTTTCATTCTCATGTATTTACAAGCACGAGAAAGAACAAAGACTAAGCTTGGTATGCCCCCAACTTGAAAGTTGGTGGCTTAGCTCTAGAATGATCATCAAAGGCTGGAGACATGCCCTCCAAGCTTCGATTCATTCACCGGTTCTGAGGTCGTCACCAATTTCTCGAGTGGATGAGAAAAAGGAGAAGGGTGGATGAAAAGAAAGTTCAAGAGATGTGACTATTTCATTTTTTAACGAGCTCGACACAGGAAAAGAACTTTTCTCAGGGTTCCGGGTTCGATCCCTAGATCACTATTTCATTTTTTAACGAGCTTGCTACAGAGAGGAAAACTATGCTCAGGGCCTCTGTTTCATTTTTAACGAGCTTTCCACAGAGAGAAAAACTATGCTCGTGACTTCTTTTTGATCATGGCTTCCAAGAGGATAACGTTCTGGAAGGATACCATGTCAAGGGACAAAACTCGGTCATGGCCTCCAGGAGAGCTTCACTAGATGGAAGATAATCACTCAGAGAGGAATACATGTTGAGGGTCGCGATAGGAGTAAGGATATCAGGCTCCAATAAACCTATCGAAGAAATCACCAAGTCAACTACCGGATCCAAATCATCAAAAGTTGAAAACATGGGAGGCAATAGAAAATCAACATCAGGCGGGGATATAGACTGTATATCTGCCCGAACTTCTTCATGCAGGGGAAGAAAAGAGGATCGGGGATGATGATTATCCCAAGGTAGCTTGTCAATGCAAAACATTTCCGGCATAGGAAAAGTTGGGGAAGTGTAGTGGATTGCAATCAACAAGGAACCCGACTGTGGTTGCATCGATGAAACTTCGGGTGCCAATAGATGTTGGTCATCCGACGAGGGAGAAGTGAATTGGGTAGAAACGTATGATGGTTCGGCTGGACTAAGTGGCATGGTGTCACTTAGTGCATCGAATTCCAATGGACAAGGTGCAACCCAGGGGTCAGATGATCCCAAAGATTGATAAGTTGCGGTCGAAATCATATCGACCGTGGCAACGTGATGTATAGTTGGTGGAAGTGGTATAGGGAAGGTACCCATGAGGCTAGAATATTTTAGTAAGCCAACACCAACACTTTCATACGCGATCTTGTGGTCTCCTGGGAAAGGAATATTGTTGGTAGCAGGAATGCGAGCATCGGGTGTGCAGAAATCGAACTGATCAACAGTGACGATTTTTCCCTGATGAGGAAATTGTACACATCGAAAGACCGATGAGGCAGCAACAGTCATAGCATAAAACCAACTCCTTCCAAGTAACAAGTCGTAATCGAGGGGAGCATCGACCACCTCGACATCAATGGTAACAGTTTTTCCACCTAATTGGATGGGCAGGGATTGTAAAAGCCCATGAGGATGAAAACCTCGCCCATCGAAGGCACATAACATCGTTGGGGATTTATTGAGTGCTGGTGATTTTAAACCTTTCCAACACGCCAAAGACATAACACAAGTCAAGGCTCCCTCATCCAGAATGGTTCGGTGGATTTGTTGATTGTGGACAACAACATCAACTTGGAAAGCAAGTTGGTGGGAGATTCGAGACGTATAATTATCCAGGTTAAACATGATCTGGTTGGATGACTCAGGATCAACTGTGCCAAGAGTGGCTAAGAGCGTTTTACATTGACTGGGGCAGTGCTGTAAAACTTCCAAGGTGGACATAGCACACGGGGCTTGGGCCAAATCTTCTACAATATTGTAATTTTGGGCAGCCCGTGAGTTAGGATTGAAGGTAGATTTCTGGATGGTGCTCTTAGCAGGTCGTAAGATAGAGTCGAACATGGGTTTCTCAATCTGGAGTGGTCCATATGGAGGATTAACCGATGGAAGACTAACGGAGGATGATGATGGATCTGGTAAAGTACCAGTACCATTAACGTCTTTTCCTTTATCAGGGTTACTTGGTGTGTCATATGCCTTAGAGCGAGTGGTTAAATTGATCCCATTAAACATATAAATATGTGCAATCGACGAGGCCTCATCATGAGGATTGCTAGAACTGCCCCCAGGCGAGGGGGTTTGAGCAACCATGGATTGTTGCAGTGGAAAAGGATGAGTAAGCACAGCGGGTTGCAATTTTCCTTGGAAAATTTTGGCCACTTCATAACAATGTGGACAATCTTAGGTGTAGTGATCGTCACCGCAAATGAGACATGGGAATTTCAACTTCTGTTGTGTTTTCTTTTCGGCAGCAGGTGTTTGATTCTTTGTTTGTTCATTATTATTTTTTGATTTATTCTTCGTTTTCTTCTTACCTATGGATTGTTGTGAAGGGGCAGATTGAACTAAATTCACCTCAGAGATCTGAGTTTGAGGGGAGGTAGAGGAGGGTGTGAGCGATTGGGAAACAGGTTGAGTTTTGACGGAGCCGATAACACCATCCGCATGAGATGAGGATGATGGTATAGATGGATCGGTATTAGATCGAGTAGCATTAGGAAGAAAATCATACAAAGTACCATATTGGGAATAAACCAAATCTAAATACTGAGCCCGAGCAATGGCTTGTTCCTCAGTGACCGCACCACCCATAGCAACATCGTGAGCGATCGGTGGTAGCAGCGATTTCGTGAACCATTCCACCAATAGTATGTCGGGGATGACGGCCTTGATCATACTTCATCGTCGTCTCCACTCATGAATATGGTCAGAGATATGTACGGCATTATTTTGACGAAGGGAGGTCAAGAGTTCAGTACCTGTTTCGTAGTGAATAGGCAGTTGAGAGTGCATGAGGAAAGACATGGCAAGGGAATTGAAATCATGAAAAGAAGCACGTGGTAGTTCAATATACCACTTTGCTGCCGAATCGGTAAGTGTTCGTTGGAAAAGACGCAAACAAATAGAATCACCCATGAGGGAGTTTGATGAACACCACAAATGGAAATTCATAACATGGTTGTTTGGATCTTCACCAGGGTTTCCGTCAAATTTTGGGATATCAGAAGGAAGTTTAGCTGGAATGACTAGCCAAACCGGTGATTGAGAAATAGGATCATTAGTTAACCGAGACAAGTCTGGGAGATCCAGAGTCGCAAGGAAAGGTAGTTGTCGGTTAATTTGCGAATGATACTGGTGCGGCATAGGAACACCGGTAGGACCATAAGCTGGGTTAGATGGATAGTTGTACCCAGTAGGTCCTCCTACATACAGTTGTTACTGGCTAGGATAATAAGGATTTGATGATGAATGAGAAATGTTGGCATGACCCGGTGGGTTTTGAGCATTATAGACCGGGTGATTTGCTTTCCCATGAGGAGGATAGACATTTTTCCCTTGAGGATGGTAAGGAGTAGATCCCAGAGGTGGATACACATTAGACCCATGAGGAGGATGAGATTGTGGTCCCGGAGTACTCCAAGTGGTGTTTTGGATGCCACCCGAATCAGATTGTGGGTAAGATGTCCCGGAAGGAACGGGATTAGGTACCCCTCCTAATGGGTTATTATAAGAGTGCCCCCCAACGTGGGGTTGAGTAAAGGTGCCTCCTGAAGATACTCTCCAGGGTTGTGAAGGGTTTCCAACCAACGAGGTTTGCCCCCCTGCTAGGGGTGGGTTTATAACCGGGGTATGACTGGCAGACGAAGGTTTCCCTCCAGGAGGAGGATAAAAAGGGGGTTGTCCCCTGGGAGGGGTAGGCCTGCCATGGAACGGTAGTCCTCCAGGAGGAAAAGGTGGGTTGGATGGTGGTTGCCCTCCGGCCGGTTTTGTTTGGCCAGCAGGGGTCTGTATTCTCGGGTGAGCAGATGTGATGGGTCCATCATTAGGATGGACTTGTGCTGGTGTAGCAGTAGGGTTAACAACTCGATCGACTGGGTGACTCATGGTTTGACCAGATGGTCCTGTTTCACTAGGAGGGTTATCAGGATGGAATGGTTGTCGAAAGGATTCGAAATGTTCGTAGAGATCACGTCCTGATGAAGTCCTCCAAACAGAATGAGCGAGTGTGGGATTGGTATTTACTGTTGTTCCAGGATGAATAGGGGTCCTATATTCCTCACCAAAGATTGGTTCCGTGGATCCCATATATGTTTCGGTAAAAATCCTCTCCAGTAATCGTGGGACTTCTTCATCTATGACGTTCCCAAGGGAGTCTAAACAAAGTAAAAGTGGCTCGATATGGGTCACCGAAGTGGGATTTGCAATCGTAACAAAAGCGTCTTCCGAGTTATCTAACGGAGGAGCAATAGCACTTTCAGCGTCAAATGGATTTTCTATCTCTCTACGGTGGTTGTCTTCGGGAGGGTTGGGAGGTAAGGGTTGATAGCCTTCTAAAAGCATCCCTTGCATCCTACGTGATCGGTGAAGACCTTGATCATCTACAGGCTCAATTGTGGAGAAAGGAAGAACACGCTAAGAATCTAGGGCCAACTAACGAAAATAAACAGCACATGCTAACAAAATCTAGGAATCACAACCAAGCAAACAGAACCTTCTTTTGATGAACGTACTAGTTGGTGATGAAATCCAACGTCACGTGATCAGTTCAAGAAGGGGCGGGGATAGGGTGGAACAGTTACAATGGCAACCTGCTTAACGGACTTACGCCTCGGTGCAAGCTTCCACGCAGTAATTGTGGATTTACCCTCCAAGGAGCCTGAGTGAGTTTGACCAATGTCTGCTCCAGGTACAGTGAGACTTCCCATCACTGTCACCTTGTGTAAGACCCTAAAGATTATGGCCACTAAGGTTACCAATTCACAGTCAGCCCTTGGGCGGGAACAGTCGACAGTCCGATCCAAACGTACGGGCAGGGTATCGAGCCCGAAATCAACTAGAAGGCTTCCACGCAGTAATTGTGGATTTACCTCAAAGTGATCCCCATAATACGATCTGACCACCACAATCAGTTAAACCATGGAGGGTTAGTCCCCGTAGCTCACCCGAATGAGACCTCGTGCGTAACCCCTGTGTGAGAGGGGGATCCCAGGCAGACTTATACGATGATTGGATTTGACTCTCCCTAACTCAGGATTCTACTATCTGTTTTGGAAACTTTGGAGAGTTATGCTCACAGCCTAATCCAAAGTACTAAGCCTAATCTACTATTGGTGGAGGATCCTAGAAAAGAAAATTTTCTAAATAATTTTTAATTAGCGTTGATTTTATGGTTGTTCTTTACTCAAAAGGGGTACATGGAAGTGAAACGAATGGAATTATGACTCAGTCCCAAAAATGCATCAAATATGATAATCAGTCATTTCTTTTCGATGAACATCTATCTAAGGGAGAGAGAGAGTTCTTTCCACTAACAAGTACTAATAAGGAGTGTCCTCAAACAAATTTTTCTTCAATCAAATCCTAATGTGATGCTAAAACTTTTGATATGCCTTCTAACATATGCAATCAATCATGAAGATTCTTTTTATTGTTTGCATATGAATAATGATTAATTCAACACAATGCTCATCTTGCTAATTATCTTTTTGGATGAATGGAAATCAAACCAACATAAGCAAGAATCATACAAACAATATACCCTCTTGTTGTGATCGAAACAAGAAGTGAAAGAAAAGAAACAATCAAAGAGAAATCAAACTTCACACCCAAAATAAAAGGTCGAAGAACAATGATCTTGACTAAAACCAATGAAAAGACATGTAGACCTTTGATGACCTTCACCAATGTTTTTCGTTCAGTTGACAAGGAGAGAAAGACAATGCATAGGTTTCAAAACTCCAAATGGCAGAAAAACTCAACAATAATAGTGAAGAAGGCTACAAAATGCAAACAGCGAGATGTTCGTTCTTCAAGAAAAAGATAGATGTCAAAGCTGGAAAGAAGAAGGATTGACTCACAAGGTTACCCAGCAAAAGAGACACAGAGGAAAAATCCTAAAAAAACAATTATGGAAGTTTTATGGGCCAAAGGAGGGTTGGCGCTTTGTTGCCAAAGGAAAGGAGCATTATAGCACTCTGTTCAAGGCTATTAGAGAGCGTTGGCACTCTGTTAACACAAGGACAGGGGCGCCAGGTTCAAAAACTCCCAAAAATGTCAAAAATTCCAAAAATTGCAATTCAATCTCGTCAATTAGGCTGAGTGTGATGGGGTAGGGAGCCAATCAGCTCATGAAACCAATCAAAAGAGGAGTGAACCAGGTCTGAAACAATCAAGGGGTAGAACAAGTTCAATGAGGAGAAATCAAAACAAGAAGTTTTGATTTGAGGCTATCTCCCCAGTGGAATCGCCAGTTTCTGTGCTAGGAAAATCTCCCTGCGAGCAGGTAGATGACCTCAAAGAGCTTGACCTTAACTCTAAGATAGAAAATGCTTAACGTGGACACTGACTTCCTTTCAAATCTATCTAAACTAACACATGAGAAGGAAGGATAACAGAAGTACCTCTTTATCAACGTTTGTCCCTGCACACTCTGAGTTGCGCTCCGATCTTTTGCTCCTCGCTGAGTTCTATAAACAAACAAGATACGACCACTTCCTACTCTATTGATATTAGCTTGAAAACATATCTATCTATCAATGATAAGTTCATGTAACATCAGACACAAACTAGAAAGAAACAGGCCAAGTGTGTCATATTAATGAGAATAACGACAACAGTACTTACAATCGTAGATGCGAATGCGACAGCTTCGTCAAGTCCCCTTCGTCTAACCCTTGCTCGAAAGATCCACAACCTAGATGGCAACAGCTTCACTGATCACTCTCCTTTGGCTGACTGTGTGTTTCCTATGAGATCATAGGTTTCATGCTAGCAATTATTCCCTCTTCCCACCATCATAGAGCTTGCTTATATAGGTTAAGTGGAGCTTAACCTCTTGATTTATCCTTAGAACAAGTTGAGAAACCTCCTCCTTAGATCATGGATCTCCTGATGAAACCAAGAATTTGAATGCAACTGCTTTCTAATCTTGAAATATCCACCCCTTATTCTCCTCAACGAGCCAACAACTGCCTCAGATTAGGCAGCGCTCCCTCAGAAGGGGCATCAAAGCGCTGTAGCGCTCCCTAGGAAGCTTGAGGGGAGCGCCAGTGCTTCAAAAGTGGATAGCACTCCTTCAAAGGGGTGAGCAAGAGTTATAACGCTCCTTGAGCTCTTGTAGGGGAGCGCCAGCGCTCCTAAGACTGATATAGGGGAGCGTTCACCCCCAGAACCTTTGATTGAAAGCTCTTCTCAGGTGTTAAGAGTTCTTTGACTTCAGTTAACCATTTCTTCTTCTCCAATTCAAGTACATGAGATGTTTTAAGTGCCTCCTTAGTGTCATTGGCATGGCAATATGCTCGAACATCGTTTGCGACACTTGTAACCAACTTGTGACACTTGCGAAAGTTGTAAGGAAGATGTGACACTTACGACAGTTGAGAGGAACATGCGACACTTATCTAGTTGAGTAATTTTGATGTGTAACAATGTCTGCGTTGATGAACCTCCTCCTTCTACTTCAAGACAGCGAATACATTTTCCCAGAAACTGTACTAAAACTCTAGGAGCTTCTGGAATATCCTTTTCTTCAAATAAGAAAAACTTTCTCTGCAATTTTGGCAGACGGTCTTCGATTATTTTTCTTGTGAACTTGATAGTTTGTAGTTTCAAGTTAGGCATTACTCTCCATTTATTGATTTCGGTAACATTGATTACCTTTATTTTTGGGATCTCCACCTGCATTTCCTCCAGATCTTCCTTGAATCTTAGCTGGTGCTTGACAATGTTAATTTCTTCTAATAACCCTGAACAGTTGTTTTTCCCAATGTTCAAAGAAGCTTTTTCTAAAAGATCAAAAATTCCTTGATAATCATCATTGACGTCTCTAGTTATTCTTTTGTTTTCTGCAAGGTCTGCCTCCCACACCTTGAGTATTACATCTCCTTCAACCTTCTCTGAAACAGATAGTTTTTTAATCTTTCCGACATCCTCCTTTGTTGAAAGGTCCACTGCTTTTTGGAAAGTCGTCCTGGCTATTTTCACTTCTCTTTCTTTTAGGAGAATATTCTCCAAATATTTATTTGTTTCCTGAAAATAATTATGAATAAATTCCAAATTTAAAAACACTCCCTGTTGTTCCTCTTCTATCTTCAAATGTATTCCCAATACTTGGGCCTGGAAAATTTCAAGCTCTATCACTTGATTTGAAATGGAACTAATCTTATCTTGTAATTGCTTATTTGTTTCTTCTTGCTTTAGGACCTATGTCTGAGTAACCTGTATTTTTTGATTTGCTTCCTCTAAGCTTGCTTTTAGTTTCTGAATCTCTTGAATGTCATTCAATCTAGCTCGTTCTAGACCCTTTTTTATTCCCCAACTGATATTTCTTTCAATCTCCTTTGATTGATCCTATAGCTGAGCTATCATCTGTTCTTCCTGCTCCAACATAGTTGTCAAACTACCCACAGAGTATAAATTCATCGATGTTAAGGCTCCCATTGTGCCTGCTATCTCTGTAGCGAATTCTCCTTCTTTAATTTTTTGTCCATCTATAATGATTTTGTGCTTTTTAATCATCATATCTCCTCTACGATGCATTTCCTGTTTTAGGATAGTCTTTCTCTTCTTACTGAAAAAATAATTGGAAGGGGGAATCTCATCTCTAGAAATAGGCTCAAGATCACTTACGTATAGAGCTCCCTCGTGGGGGTTTCCATAAGTAGACTACAATGGAGTCAAGGAAGTAATGGGACTTCCAAGTTCTATAGATGTTGTTCCTCCTACTTTTTTCGGAAAACTCTCAGGGATTTCTAAGGGTGTTTCCAACTCCTTTCCTTTCCCTATCTCTGATTTTTCTGTCTGAGGGACTCTTGTTTCCTATGAAGGTATTTCACTCTCATTCATTTTTCCCTTTGTATTAGCTTTTTCTTGTACATCTGTTTCAAATCCTAGGGGAGGCCCTTCCTTCTCTGGAGGAGGAGTCGTGTATTCACCTTGCAAAATTTTTGGCAAACAACTTCGCCTGTGACTTTGGAAAGATATAAAACCATCATACAAGTCAGGTGATAAGGCTTGTACCCTGTTCAGTACCTCTTCATAAGTTTTAACCTCCTTGAATATATCATCATAAAAATATTGTTCATGTTCATAAGCTTTCAAATTACAATGCATCAAATGTTTGCTTACTAATTGATAAGGGTCATGCTTTCTGTGCTCAATATCTACCAGTTTTATCTCCTCCAATGCCTCGGCTTCCACTTTAGAATGGCTAAGGTTTAGTAATGAAAATTTCCCGACATACACAAGGAAGATTGGACAGAATTTCTTTTGAGCTACCTTTAGCTCTATCCCAATACCACCTTTTACTATTTGATATGCTACCTCCCTCAATACCAGTCTCTCTGGGAGGAATTTCAGAAGTGTGTGAGGGGGAATTGAGCACCCATAAACCCTAATGTAAGAGAAGTTTTCTTCAACAAACCAGTCAGCTATTGCTTTAAGATTTTCTACGACTGCCTCAAGAATGCGAGGGGGTTCATAGCCATAAAACATTTTATGCATTGGAATTATTACGAAATGACAAATTTCATAAAATGCATCCTTAGCATTTTCTTCCCAAAGTGCAGAATGATATTCATGAATGGGCTCAGGGCAAGTTATGTTCCAACTCCAATTCATCAAGGGAAATGGATTCATAAAGAAAATCGCATCCATGATGTACGCTGACATATAAAAGGCCATTGGTTGACCTTTAGATTTTCCAACTCTATAATTTGAAACTTCTTTTGCTAGGTTATCAGACAGAATCTTACTCCAATTGAAAGTGTATCCTTCTGAATCTTCTTCTAAAAAGGGCACCCAATCTGCAGGAAAATGGCAGGGATCCTTTTTCTCGAAAAGTCTACACAGCATAATGGCTACATAGACCCTGTATTCGTTCAAAGATGTAGTGGCATAAACCCCATGGGTATCAGCCCTAAAATTTGATGGACATCTCCACCATTCTCTAATTAAATCGAGATAAGTTTGGTCTGCCTTAATACACTCTTTCCTTTGAAATTCAGCTAAAAAATCGGCATTAAAAGTGTACTTAGGATTTGGTGAGAGCTTATACATTACTTGTATATGTTCTGGCCTGAATGAGCTTACAACGACCCCTTGATCATTCAAAATGCTCCTCGTCGGAATATCAATCTTTTCCGAGGCCCATTTGATCATGTCATTGTGTGCCATAAGCTAAGGGCGCATCGCGATCTTATGAAGCTCTGATTCTGCTACATCCCGGAAGTGATTCTCAGAATTAGTAGGAGAATTCTTGATTTCATATTCCAGGAATTCAGAGATTTGTGTCCAAGATTTAATTGAGTTGATAGCGTGTGGTGTAGTGTCGGATATGATATCTCCTTCTTGTGTGTCTTCACTCTTCTTTGGTGCTTTCTTTGGTGTCGTGACTTTAAGTTAGATGGAAAACCTGTCACAGAGAAGGAGTGTATGAGCTCAGCTGAATGCGTCTTGCGCTTGATAGTATGAAACAAAGAATGTTGTGAAACACAGACCTTCAAACTCTCTTTTAATTCATTTAATGATGAAGGGACTAACGCAGCTGACAAGAATTCAAGACATTTAATACAATAGACATTTACTAAGATACGCATTAGTGTCACATATCACCAGTTATTTTTTATTTAAGTGGCCGCATTTTGGCGCGTTTGAATTCAAAAATTGAAACATTTCATTTAATCGGAAACTGAAACATGAACAAAACCTAAAAATATTGATTGTCATTAATCATGCTTTCAAAACAGAGTTAATTTAGACTAATCACAGATTTAAGAATCAAGATTTCGCATTTCGGGATTTCGGGGATCGTGTTGATGAGAGGTATGTTATCACTGAATCCCGATTTCCGAAATTGTCAAATCACAACATGCTTAAATTAGGACTTAATTCCATTTTAGTTAACTAATTAATCAAGATTAAGGACAAAACAGGATTAATTTAGTTTATCACAAATTATGGGTCGGGATTTCGCATTTCGGGATTTCGGAGATCGTGTTGACAAGAGATATGTTATCACTGAATCCCAATATCCGAAATCATGAAATTACGACAATATTAAATTAGGACTTAAATTTGTTTTAGCAAAATAATTGATCGGTATTAAGCGTTAACCTCCAAACAGAATTAATTTAGATTAACATAGATTTTGAGTCGGGATTTCACGTTTCGAGATTTCGGGGATCAAGTTGACAAGAGGTATGTTATCGCTGCATCTCGATTTCTGAAATAGCGATATGACTAATTAACTTTTAATAATTATTTACTTCAACTTTTCGAGAAATCGGGGATCGAGATTTCGTGATTCAATATGTATTAAAACCTATGTTCTTAGTAAACCCCAAGTCCTGAAAACCCCTTTTTTATTAGTCTGAATTTTTTTCTTTTCATTATTATTAGAATTTAAATCTGTCGGGGTTTCAGTACCGGTCCTTTGGAAAATAAAGTGAGGGTTATACTTCTTGAAAAGCCGAAACCCGAAAAGGAAGGATTTTGTTAGGACCACACAATGTACCTTTTTGCCCATACTTTTTGCCACTATTACACTCTTGATCACCCACATTTACACTCATATTATTACTCTATCTGATCATTCCAAAGGTATACAACGTCCCTTCTCATTACTATACGTTTAATCTATTTTGCATAATATTTTACATCATTCTCATACTTAGCCATTGATTAGAAATGTATAAGTGCTGAAATAGTTCAAACTGCAGATTAGCATTCGAGGCTTGTTGTTGAAACAGCAATTCACAGAAGTTGTTACACAGTCCAAGGTCGCAAATGCTGAAACACAAAGCTGTTACACAGTCCAAGGTCACAGATGTTGAAACACAGAAGATCGACGATGTTGAGGAAGTTATTACACAGTTCATGGCCACAATGTTGAAACACAGAGGAAGTCGTTACACAGCTCAGGACTGACGATACTGAAACACAAAGGAAGCAGTTACACAGTCAGCGGTCAACAGCAACTCTACAACAATTGCACCGTGAGCCAAGCACCAACCATCACTCCTACATGAGAGTGATGAAACAGTCAAGAGCGCAAATCCCGTGGCTGAAACAGCCCGCGATTTGTGGTTCCGAAACAGCATTAGCAACAACGAGAAAGAACTGTTACTCCAGCCGTAACAACAACACCTCATTCAGCACTTGTAATAGCATTCTGTTGCGCGAGACTAGGACATCCTATTCTGGTTTAGAAAGTCGATCTGACTAAGAATAGGACTCAGATATACATATGTAATTTTTGATCAATTGTATTGAAGGGATTCCCTCTTTAAATAAGAGGAAATCACCATTCGAAAGGATCCCCAAGTTTTATGTATTAAGAAAGCTTCAGAGAAGGGGACATAATTCATTTCCAGATTGTAATGTGATACTTTGATAGATGAATAAAAGACTATTTTGAACATCCTCCTTTAGCCTTTTCGTCTCAGGGGAATCTTGTGAGAAGGGAGGGCCCACCTTCTTCACAAGATTCACCCGTTAGTTTTACAGTGTGTTAGTGTAATTTCTGTTTATGCCTTGATTAAATTTTGTCTTGATGAAACACTACTTTTAATGAATTATGCTTTGCTGAAACACTACTGAACTCTGTCTTGTTAGGAACTTTATTTTATTATGTTCACAATCATTTTAATTGGCAATCTTGTGTGATGATTTTATAAGGTGTGCTAATCAGAGACTGGGTTAAGGGTCCCTGCTTAATGGAAGGGATTAGAAGGTCCTGTTCTCTATAGAATTAGTTAGCTTTCCTGTTATTTTCGCAAGTGTGCTAATCAGAGACTGGGTTAAGGGTCCCTGCTTAATGGAAGGGATTAGAAGGTCCTGTTCTCTGTAGAATTAGTTAGCTTTCCTATTATTTTCACAAGTGTGCTAATCAGAGACTGGGTTAAGGGTCCCTTCTTAATGGAAGGGATTAGAAGGTCTTGTTCTCTGTTAGATAGAGTTAGTCTTTTATGCATTGATGCTTTCATGAAAGTGTGTTAATTAGAACAAGGTACTGGAGTTCCTGCTTGGGGACAGGTTCATGTTCTCTGGTTACAGAATAGTTGTTCTTTCCTGTTGTAGTTGTTATTTTAATGTAATCCAGGAGCTCTGCAATAGGTAGGTTGCTTTCCTGTAATTCAAGTCATAACTTCAGTTTATTCAAGGCAAGTGCGATTAATATAGTTTTCTTTACTACAACTCTAATTTGCTTTTGGAATTGGGCATATATAGTGCGTGGTTATCTTTGAAATAAACAGACTTCCATGGGTTGACAATTTGTGTAGCACTTGATTGTTTGAATTAATTAAGCAATTATAGTGACCAACATTTTGGCGCCGTTGCCGGGGAAGGTAGCTTTAGATTTCAAAAGCACTTATGATTTTTCAATTACAAAGATTGCATGAAAGGACATGGAAACCCCAAAGATATTGACCCTACAGGTGGCAAGGGAAAAGGAAAAGGAGGAAGAAAGACTTACATTGACGAGATTATATCAAAGTCTGAATCTGTTGCTCAACGACCAAACCTTCGGAAACAAAAGTCCCAGCCTTCATTTCAAGCAAACTTTGAAACAGGGAAAGAATTTTGGAGTCCTGAGACAGTCCAGAAGCCAGTAGGAGACATTGAGGACAGAGCAAGCGCAGCAGGGGAGCAGACAGAGGGAAACATGGATGAGTAAAATGAAGAATTGCATCACGAAGAACAGGCAAGTTCTGAAGGAGAGGTAAATGATGAAAACTCTTTCTCCACGTTAGGATTTCCTATTGGCGATCTCCCTAGGGGAGTAGCCCCCATGAAAAACATTCCACTCTCAGCATTACCTAATTTTCATGGTTTGTCTTCAGAAGATCCTGATGAATTTCTTTTTGAGTTTGATATATTATGCAGAAGTTATGATTACATTTCTAATGCTCAAAAACTAAATTTATTTCCAACAACACTAAAAGGGAATGCACTAAGATGGTTTATGAGTCTTGGAGGCCATGTAATCACAACATGGGACCAAATGAAATAGAAATTCCTGAACAAATACCAGGACTACTGTCGAACAAGAGAAAAAAGGGAGGAGCTATTTAAGATGATGCAGAAAGAGGATGAGAATCTGGAGGAATTTGTAGAAAGGCTACAGTATAATCTACAAAGATCCAATCACCCCAATGTAAGTAAAGATATTCTCAAAACTATATTATTAAAAGGAGTAAGGGA
>ML815140.1:183154-196679 GCA_009831015.1 Picea engelmannii
TTATATAACCATCATGTTTCAAAATGTTGGAAAAGATTGACCACTTTCAGGAAACTTTCCAAGCAAAGGCAACTTGAAAAGAACATGCAAAAGATTTGCACTCATTGTCAGAAGAGGGGTCATCTCATTGACCAATGTTGGACTTTGCATCCAACCACTCATCCACATCACAAGAAGCAGATGGATAAAAAGATTGACAAGAATGGAAGAGGAGATTCCATCATCGATGTGAGTCAGGATGATTCACAAGCAGACGATTTTCAGCAGAAAAATTCACCATTGAGATGGCTTGGTAAGAAATGGTTAGATTTCTTGAGTAAGTAAGGCTTGCATTTTTTCTGTTGTAGATGCACATTTCAGCCTTATCTATTCATTTTTGTTGAAGTTTGACAAGTTGCAGCAGTTATAATAACTTGTAAGATACAAGTTTGCATGTGAATGCATTTTCTTTTGAATGCATTATTGAGTTATACAACTTCGTCGGGAGAATGTAAAAGAGGGGTATGTTGTTCATTTTGTTACAGCCATATACATTCTTCATATTCAGCTCTTAAATACCCACATGTTTTGGGTTTATGTACGTATGTTTGTTCTGGAAGGAGAGTTGAAGAGCTATGCACATGCATTTGTTTTTGTGAGTGCGTAAACAATGAACTTGGTGATAGTTCATCATGAATGACTCATGATTGTAACATGATTGTTTATCATGTTTTTAGACTTGTCATTTTGGAAGGTTGATATGTTTCACATGAGTCTCGACTTGTGTCGATGTTGTCTTGACGACTATGCTGTGTCGATCATGCTTTTTGACTTGGGTTAGTCGATGGTGTTTGTTGACTTGAAAGTCGATTTTGAGTATACCAAGATGCAGGAAAATGCCATGTGCTTTGATGAAGTACAATATGCGACAGTTTGTTTGAAAAGCAAAAGACTTTGTTGGCATCATTTCCAGTCTTGTGTCAATTTGTTTTCAAGATTGATGGTTTTCTTGGCTTGTGACAAGATGTCGCAGGAAAGTTTTTGCAGCCATTGGAGAGCAGATTGTGTTGACGTCAAAGAGTTCACAAGAGGGACTTGATTCTCAGTGGGAAGGTTGGCAGTCTTCCAAGCACAGAGAGAATAGTGGGTCAGCAGCCGCCAGAGAACAGTGGTTGAGGGACATAGTCAGTTGCAGTGCAAGGCATGTCAAAGTATCCAGGTGATTGTCGAAAAGACTTTTCAAGTAGAATCAGTTGATAGAACTTGAAAGCAGAAAAGTATTGAAGCTCAGATAGATAATCATAAGCTTTTATGGGTCCAAAAGCCTTTCAGTGGGAAGGTGTGATCAGAATCTGGACCAGGGGTCAAATTTTAGCTCAAAAATCAACGTTCTCGGAATTGCCTCAAAACAAACAAGAGTGTAGCCCTCATCCTCACGAACCCAATGCAACTTGTTTTGTCTCAAACGGACATCGGGAGCGAGAGATATCGCAATCTGTTCGAATCACCAAACAGGAAAAAAAAATGGGATGCTGACTGGGTAGTCCGTACAGTCCGTACGGATGCTGACGTGGCATGATGGTATGATGATGTGGCAGAGATGAGTTGGCACCTGCTGACGTGGCAGTTTGTGATTAGTTGACAATTGGATGAGTTATATTGCGACACGTGGCTTCATTTTGGTGAATGGTAGGGTGCCATGTGGCCCAATCATGGGCTGCCACGTGGCACCCCGATACTGGCTTTTGGTCTATTGGTTGGTTTATTAAAATTTTTATGGGTCCGTGGGGTTCGACCCTCAGACCTCTACCCACCATCAAAGGTTTAACATAATCCGCCCAACCACTAGGCCACGCGTTGGTTCTTATATGGCATATGGCAAAATATATATATGAATTCAATTATGGTTGTAAACAGCGGGGGGTCGGGCCGGGGCTTAGCCCCGACCCCGGTTCTATGCGTTGACAGGTGACCATACCCTCCGATACAATGGCGTGCGGGGTTTTAAATGTATGACCCCAGTTCTATGTGATAAAACATATGACCAAACCTTTTATTAATTGGCACGCGATTTGGGTAGTTCACCACACGGTTGTATTACGTACCACATATGACCATTGTAAATGGAGGTTTGGTGCGCGTGGGGTTGTTACAACATATTCAGCCCATGGTTGTATTGGATTTATATATGACCATCATTTATGCCTCGTATTTCAAATGGATTCCGATACAAATGGCGCGCGGGGATTTTAATGTGTAGCCCGTGGTTTCTAGGTGCGTCCATGTGACCACATTACACGGGAATGCGTGTGGATTTAAGTTTGGGTTTTAGTTTTGGTTCAAACACGTGCCTAGCCACTTGTCACATGCATGTTCAATGGTAGCAACAGGTGCCTATTTTAGTGTTGGGACATGGCCACATGGCCCCCATGCGCCCAACACCTCCGTCCTTGGGGACTCTAATTCCGCTAACGGTGCGACATTTTGGCACAAATTTTGGAATGTGCATGGGTGTTGGGTTTAGGCACGGAAAATGCCCAGAAGCCAAGTCACTCACAGACAAGTGCAAAATGGTGAACCAGAGACAGGAAGCTTGAAGGAGAAAAATGGCAGGAGGCCTAACTTCTTCATTTTTTGGCCAAATGAGGTGCCGAAAAAGCCCAGCTAGGGGTTTTTGGACATTCTGAGTCCATTGGCACTGTTTTCACAGGAATTTGAAGACTTCTTTTGTAGGTTTTTCACTATTGAAGTTTGAGGAAGCTCTAGGGAGCTTGAAGCCCTCATTGTTTGAGGCCATGCTTAGATGAGCCCTAGTCCATTTTCTGTGACTGAATAGTCATTTTTGACTAATTATTATGCTCTGAACACATTGGGATAGGTTTCAGATCCATTGGAGGAATTTTACAGGTGTTTTTTCCACAGAGAAGCTCAGGGAAGCTTAGAGGCCACATGTAGAAGAGGTCATGATTGGATGAGACAAGATCCATTTTCAGAGTTCTAATAGTCATTTTTGGGGTTTTTATGTATTCTGAACCCAATGGTACAATCTGTAAATCCATTGGAGTTGAGAAGCAGCTTGTAAAAGAACATTTGACAAACTAATCCCAAAGAGCCAAGTCCATTGAAGGAGGCTCAAGGAGATGTAGCCCAGAGAGGGGTGAACTCCTTTATAATCTTGTTATTGTTGTGAGTTTGCTGGTTTATTTGCTGCAATTTATGTTGCTGTGTATTTGTTTAAAGCACATATTTAACCTTTTTAAAAGAACATTTCCTCACACATGAACATTGACAATAAGAAGCATGAACTTAACACATAAACCATCTTGCATATTTTAACACATGAAGCAAGGTCCTGTAAGGTTTATTTTATTGAAGTAGGGGGTGCTTGCATAGCATAACAAGTCAGCCTTCTATTTATAGATCACTTTCTTCATCGACGAAACAACACTGTCCAGCAATTGTTTTGCCTCGTTCTTCTCTGTTGTTGAAACACCAATTTTCCAACATCATCTGTCAGCAATCTTTTATGCTCTCATACCATAGTTCATCCTTCCAGTCAGCAAATCCTTGATACAATTCATCTAATAGATCAAAAGTCTCTGTCTCGACCACTGCAAGACTACCATGGATAGGCATGATATTTTGTTTGCAGAATGAATCAAAAGGTACGGCGAGGTATGTAAATTTTATGTAATTCAGTTAGTCTATAGTTAACGAGAAGATTCTAAATCATTATGACCACTCGAGTGTAATCATTTATTAGCCACACTTGACGAGAGGGGAGGACACATCAAACCTTCTATACCATCATTTCGCACGAATTCACCACCGCCATCCCTATTTCACCACCCTTTCACACATTTGACCGCCATTTTGCATAACGTCGCTCGGAAAACTCACTCTGCGCAGAAGCTGATACTCAAACTCTTTGACGATGTATCCTACCGAGCTGGTAGCTATGGGAGAATCTGTCATACGGAATGAGCCTTCCACCACAGCACTGTTAGAACATTATCCAGTAGCTTATCAAATCTTTCAGCAGGCAAGATGGCTCAGTTACTTTCAGAGACTCCAGGGGTATAATGAACAACAGGTTCTGCAGTTCGCCCAAAACCTTCAGGAAGACCATTCTATCGTCCAAGGGGTCCGAATTTCAATAACAGAAGAAGACATAGCACAAGTCTCAGGCTTCCCTACCGATGGCATTCGAATGTTCAGATGTAAACATATCATTCGGAATGCTTAGCAGAACTTCTTCTTGCCAAAAGAACGAATTGAATTTAAAGGCAGGGGTGTTCAACTCAGCTCATTGCCACCCCCATGGCCAGAAGTTGCAAGATTCATTAAACATTACCTAACCTACGAGTTCTGATACCAGGTAGTTTATCAACATGACTTTCTTCTGTTATCTCATTTACGGCATAATAGACGAGTAAATATTCCTTATTATTTGCTGGGTTGTCTGAAAAACATGGCACACTACTGCAGAAAGGCTAAAGATCCCACCCTTTCACTCACCCATCACCGCCTTGTCCAACTGCTCATCCAAAGAGGTTTTTCTCAACAAAACCCCCCACTAAACAACCCACCTATAAACCCCGAAAGAGCTGCTGGAATTCCCGAAAATCCCCAAGAGCAGCAACCGCAAAACCCCCCAGACTCCCCAAAAATACCCAATAGCCCACCCACAGAACCAACCAGTCCAATCAATTTCCCTACCATACCAAGCCCGCCTCATACATTACCAGAATCATCCACTCCCGCCCTTCATATTCTTAGTGATGACTCTGAGCCAGATAATTCCCCCTGCCCCATCATTGAGGAAAGACCTTCACGAAAACAAAAACAAATTCCCTTCTTTCCATCCTTCTTACGAAAAAAGCGAACAAGGGCCTCAACAAGGCCACCCATTATTACTACTACCCTAGACCCCCCACCTATTCGACTGATATCCCGTACACCTCCAACCTCCCAAATCCCGGGATCTTTGCCTATTCCACCCACGGGCACTGAAACACAAGAACCAGATGCCCAGGGTGCTGCGACATCATCTCTCTCAAATAAAGTAGCTGAAACACAAAAACCAGCTACCCATCCCATAGCTGAAACACAAGAACCAACTACCCATTCAGTGGCTGAAACACAAGAACCATCCATAGCTACCACACAAGAACTAGCTACGGCTGAAACACAAGAACCAACTACTGATATTGAAATTGAGACACAGGAATTAGAGGTCCAGGGTGTTGCAACATTACTTTTCTTACATCAAGAAGCTGAAACACAAGAATCAGCTACCATTCCTGCAGCTGCTCCACAACAACCAGCTAGTGAGGCTGTGACTGCCACACAAGAACCAGTCATCCCTCAACCAGAACCAACAATGGCCTCTGTCTTGCAGGAAAATGAGTTTTTAAAGTCTGAACTGGAAGCATATAAGGAAGAATTAGCCAGGGCAAAGGAAGCATACGAGAAGGAACTAAATTTGTACACCTTAGCTCGTACAGCAACCTTGTCAGAAGGGACCACAGAGAGCCTGTGTAAAGAATATATGTGTTTTCAATGTGGGGATATTTACTATCAAGCATGCTATAAGTTAATTCAAGTCCCAGTGACAGGAGCACCCCCTACTCCTTCAACTTTTGTAGTCAAGGAAGAACCTGCTGAAACACAAGAACCAGCAGGTCCTCCCAAGATCAAGACGGAGCTCTGCATTGCAACAAAAGAAGCCCCTACCTTTGTCAACAAAGCTGTGCAGACAATGCCTATGGAGGAATTTACACCTCCCAGTCAGATCAATCTCCCCACTTTTATGGAACAATCTACTCAGACCTTACCTCATCCCACTACTTGCAACGCTGAAACACAGACTCAGCTATGGGATGAGCAGGCAGCAATACAAAAATGGAAGAAAGACTATGCTGCAACACAGGCCAAAAGCCTACAAGAGCACAGACAAATATGGATAAATCATACATACTCAAATTGGGAAGCTCTAGAGCAGACACGACAGGAAGCTCGTGCCCTTAAGAAACAAAACAAAGAGTTGAAAGGCAGAATGGCCCTGGTATTTGATTTGACACAAAAGCTATTGGCCACAAGAAAGCCATCTTGCAACTACTCCTTGTTCCTTATGGAGCGACTTACCTGGTTTCAGATCAAATCAATTGCAGAAGGTAAACCCCATGTAGTATTACACCCAGCAGATTTTGTCAAAACTTTTGCAGCAGCCTCTACTAGGGATCAGCACCTCCTCTATGAGGCATACTTTCATAATGAGGCCATTCCTGAGAACAGGCAGTTGAACCTTAATCCTCTTGTCGGGGACATCCAGATTCGAGCATTCACCTCCTTTCTCCACAATCAAATCATTTGGCAAGATGACTTCATGGCTACTAAACATAATGAAGACAACCGCCTTCTATGGATAAGACCATAACCACAGAATGCATCCACCTTTGTCACAGAATATTATGAGTTCTTAAAAGAAACCAGGGGTGATTGAACATGTTCAGCAACTACAATCAACAGTGCTCCAGGATTGTCAGCACATCATCAGATCCATAGAGATTCCTGCCCTCCAGGCAAATAACCTATTTTGGCAGCAATCCACTGAAAAAAGACAAGAACACAATCCTTTTAGCCTCACCAACCTTGAAGTAGCAATTTCCAGGGTACCTAACTACATCCAGTGTGTTCAGCAATGTGCTGAAAACTGGATAGGGTACCGATTTTATTTTTCTATCCTCTGGTTGCTAATAGAAAGGTATCAAATCAGTTATAAGCTGCCTAAGAAGACAGAAACAGCAGCATGGCAAAGATTACAGTGGGTCCAAGGGTTCAGAGCGCCAACGGACAGTACCTCCCACAGTTACTGCTTGAGTAACTTACACGCTCAGAATCAGTATCCAGACTCTGATTCAGAGTGAAGTTGCCTGAGGACATGCAACACCTTGAGTTGGGGGGGATGTTAGGACCACACAATGTACCTTTTTGCCCATACTTTTTGCCACTATTACACTCTTGATCACCCACATTTAAACTCATATTATCACTCTATCTGATCATTCCAAAGGTATACAACGTCCCTTCTCATTACTATACGTTTAATATGTTTTGCATAATATTTTACATCATTCTCGTACTTAACCATTGATTAGAAATGTATAAGTGCTGAAACAGTTCAAACTACAGATTGGCATTCGAGGCCTGTTGCTGAAACAACAATTCACAGAAGTTGTTACACAGTCCAAGGTCGCAGATGCTGAAACACAAAGTTGTTACACAGTCCAAGGTCACAGATGCTAAAACACAGAAGATCAACGATGCTGAGGAAGCTATTACACAGTTCATGGCCACTATGCTGAAACACAGAGGAAGTCATTACACAGCTCAGGACTGACGATACTGAAACACAAAGGAAGCAGTTACACAGTCAACGGTCAACAGCAAATCTACAACAGTTGCACCGTGAGCCAAGCACCAACCATCGCTCCTACATGAGAATGTTGAAACAGTCAAGAGCGCAAATCCCGTGGCTGAAACAGCCCGCGATTTGCGATGCTGAAACAACATCAGCAGCAATGAGAAAGAACTGTTACTCCAGCCGTAACAGCAACACCTCATTCAGCACTTGTAATAGCATTCTGTTGCGCGAGACTAGGACATCCTATTCTGGTTTAGAAAGTCGATCTGACTAAGAATAGGACTCAGATATACATCTGTAAGTTTTGATCAATTGTATCAAAGAGATTCCCTCTTTAAATAAGAGGAAATCACTATTCAAAAGGATCCCCAAGTTTTATGTATTAAGAAAGCTTCAGAGAAGGGGACGTAATTCATTTCCAGGTTGTAATTTGATACTTTGATAGATGAATAAAAGAAACATCCTCCTCTAGCCTTTTCGTCTCAGGGGAATCTTGTGAGAAGGGAGGGCCCACCTTCTTCACAAGATTCACCCGTTAGTTTTACAGTGTGTTAGTGTAATTTTTTTTTATGCCTTGATTAACTTTTGTCTTGCTGAAACACTACTTTTAATGAATTCTGCTTTGCTGAAACACTACTGAACTCTGTCTTGTTAGGAACTTTATTTTATTATTTTCACAATCATTTTAATTGGAAATCTTGTGTGATGATTTTATAAGGTGTGCTAATCAGAGACTGGGTTAAGGGTCCCTGCTTAATGGAAGGGATTAGAAGGCCCTGTTCTCTATAGAATTAGTTAGCTTTCCTGTTATTTTCGCAAGTGTGCTAATCAGAGACTGGGTTAAGGGTCCTTGCTTAATGGAAGAGATTAGAAGGTCCTGTTCTCTGTAGAATTAGTTAGCTTTCCTGTTATTTTCACAATTGTGCGAATCAGAGACTGGGTTAAGGGTCCCTGCTTAATGGAAGGGATTAGAAGGTCATGTTCTCTGTTAGATAGAGTTAGTCTTTTATGCATTGATGCTTTCATGAAAGTGTGTTAATCAGAACAAGGTACTGGAGTTCCTGCTTGGGGACAGGGTCATGTTCTCTGGTTACAGAATAGTTGTTCTTTCCTGTTGTAGTTGTTATTTTAATGTAATCCAGGATTCCTTAGATTAATCATCTCTTTGAGCTCTGCAATAGGTAGGTTGCTTTCCTATAATTCAAGTCAGAACTTCAGTTTATTCAAGGCAAGTGCGATTAATATAGTTTTCTTTACTACAACTCTAAGTTGCTTTTGGAATTGAGCATATATAGTGCGTGGTTATCTTTGAAATAAACAGACTTCCCTGGGTTGACAATTTATGTAGCACTTGATTGTTTGAATTAATTAAGCAATTATAGTGACCAACGGCTTTAGTCTTCAGATTAAAAAAAATTAAAATATGTTTCAGCACCTCTGATGCCATAGTGTGCAGATGTATGATGCACTTTTCACTGCCAGTGCATGCTCTCTGCCCTGCCCAATATCCACCAATATGAACAGACCATGGACCTCCACACCAAGAGCAACAATCTTCTTGGTATTCTTGTCAACGATATAGCACTTGTGATTGCTAAAGTTGACATCCAAGTGAGGAGAGTGCCTCATAATATGACTAACTGAGAGAAGATTAAGCTCCATACCTGGAACATAGTGGACGTTGAGAAACACAAGCATCTTTCCTCCGAAGGAAATCTGAACATTCCCCTTTCCGACTATATTATACTCCTTGCCTCCACCGAAGATCACCGAGTCTTTGGATGGACTAGGTGTAAACTCTGTGAACCAATCTTTCTAATTGGTGAAATGCCTGGATGCGCCTAAATCAACAAACCAAGCAAATGACTTGGACTGATCTGCTTGTGTACAAGCCATAAAGGCATAGAAGGCTACCTCCTTCTCCTTTGTGTGCTCTGTGACATGGGCCTTCTGTTGAGACCCTCCGTGGTTGTGCTTCTGATCTGCCAACCGCTTTCTGCAGTGCTTCTTCATATGGCCAGTCTTGCCATAGTAATGAAAAGTGATGGTCTTCAGGCTTTTGGTGACATCCTCATCATTGCTTGGACTAGGTTTCCTTGTCCATTTTCCTTTGCCTTTAGCTTTGGCTGGAAAGGCCTGCTCTGAACCCTTTGTCTCACTGTTGGTCCCAAACTGCTTCTTCCACCTGTCCTACTGCAAGAGCTTATTGGATATTTCTCCAAACTTTAGGTCAACATCTGTAGCTATGATGTTCAAGGTCTCAATGAAGTGCTTGTAGGACCCTGGCACGCTGTTCAGCGTGATCACCACCATGTCCTCTTCTGCCATCTTCCGACCAATGGCCTCCAACTTCTCCCGGATGTCCTTGATCTTGAGTAAGTTCTCTTGGAGAGAGGCACCCTCACTCATATTGATCGAGAACAACATATTCTTTAAAAAGAACGCTCGACCTTTATCTGAAATCTCATGGTTCTCTTTCAACTGTTTCCAGATCGCTGCAGCAGTCTTCCCATTCTGAACCTCGGGTAGCATCTCATCTGTCACAGACAATTTGATTAGCATCACAGCCTCTCTGTCTTGGCCATCAAACTTGTCCTGGTCTTTACCTACAACCATGGGATGAGGACTTGTGCCCAGAACAACATCTGACAGGCACTGGTACGCAAAAATGACCAACATGCGTTGCTTCCAGGTATTGTAGTTCTTCCTAGAGAACTTTTGGTTGCCTTCCAACATGATGTTGGTCAATGTAGGCATAGATGATCGTAAAATACTGAACTTAGCAGATAAATAATGGAAAAATACCTGCAATATGGCTTTTAAAACCGAAAAATCAAATGAATCCGGCTTCAGCTGATCTGAAACCCTTTCGGCTCCTTGAGTGTGCTACGCTGGCGATCCTTCGATCTGTCACTGCTGGCAGTAGTCCCTAGGTCTTCACGCGCTCCTAGAGTATGTGGCCCTAACCTTGCTCTGATACCATGTAACGGAAATTGAGCACACATAGAAACCAAGATAACTTGAATAAGGTTATTTGTCTTTATTCAATCAATGAAATAAGAGAGCAAATATCTTTCTTATATAGGTTACAATCAAGTAGAGTCAAACCACTTTATGAATGTGGGATAAAGTGAAAATATAACCTAAAAGAAAATATATGACCTAAAAGAAAATAAATTAACCTAAAGTCACTTTGACTTTATTAATGCCTAAGTCTAATTTCTAATTGACCATTATAAACTAATATTTAATTTAACAAAACACTTATAGAAAAGAAATTTAATATAAAAAATTCATGTAATACATCATTTAACATCAAGCATAAATCAATGATATTTAAATGAAATAATGATCACAGATGTAATATATGAACAACAAGTTATAGATAGAATCAAAGTGCTTGAATAAAATGAAATATCATATGCTGATAAGACTAAAGTTGCATAACATATTAACATTCCATAATATAAAGGTAAAAACGTAATGGGAAAGCGCCACACTGGTCTAAATCCAAGGAGTGGACAACTTGTCCATAATGCGTCCAAATCAAAAGATGTCTTTACTACCAAGAGTGAACAATATTTAAACTAGTTCAGGGTTCAAATGCTCATATCATACAAGATAGAGTTGAATCCCCCAAAATCAAATAATATTACAAAAATAGTGAACTGGAAATCACTCATGCATGAGTTGGTTTGATAAAAAATAAACCAAAGTTTTATAAAACATAAAAAGACAGAAACTATTGAATATTTGAGCGTATGATTCAAAGTGTTTGCTCCATGCAATCAACAATATAATCTTCCATTTCCTATAAATAGCAAAAACTGATTTGATATTCAGAAAAACAATTACTAATTATTATTCAAAAGCAACTGGCTACTGAATCATAGATTTTGTAGCTAGTCTTGTTTTTAGCAAATGAAATAAAAATTTAAATCTACCTATTTCGATTTTTCATAACAAAATGAAATGAAATCAAAACAAAATCATTTTACCATTAGAAATTAGCCAAAAAGGGATCTGACAGTTTAGAATTTATAATTACTTTGAAATTGGTTGTGTTCTTAATGATTATATTCCCGAGCCTCTTGAATTGTTTATTCTCCCTCTCTGTGTGTGCCTTCAGGTCAAGGTTCTCTTGTTTCAACAGAGCATTTTGAGCAGCCAAGTGTTTAACTCGAGCCTGTAAGAGAGGAACATCTGTATAGTAATGCTCTATCTAGTCGAGACAGCTATCACAGTGCATCAGGGTAGTGGCAGATCGATGTGGAACACAGTCGACAAGGGGTGCTTCATTTTTACTTGTGGTTTGTTCCAAGTCGTGACCGATACCTGAAAAACCTTCTTTACCCTTAAGACACGGGGTTAAATTGGTCATGAAATCATACTGTTACAACATGGGTAATGGCCTCTCTCCTAGAACACTGATTTTCTGGGTCTTCACGAGCCAAGAATTCATCTATCTCACGATATGAACACCGATCATCGATCTCGATCATATCAATCGAGCTCAAATGATTACTCTTTCGATTTTTTGGTTTTCTAGAAATCAAACAACTAGCGTTCTTATTCCTTAAAATTAAATCTGTGCTTTGTGGTTTCTTTCCCTTACGGAAATTCTTTACAACAGGCTTATCATTAACGTTTAAACTAGAATCGTTCATAGGCATGGGATGATCCTTTTCTTTTAATCTGTAAATTACTTGTTCCATAGATATTCTAGCTGAAAACCTACATGGTAATTCTTTATCCACAGGGGTTTCATCAACAACAGAAACTGGTCTAATAAATTCTGGGCCATCAATTGAATTAACGACCTGGATTTCAGTTACTGGTCTGTCTGAATTAGGGTTTACAATTAAAAGAGGGTTGGTTGTAGTGTCGGCCTAGGTGAAGCCATTTTTGTACAGAAAGGTCTCCCAATTGTCACCTATTTCCGAAAAGTGATAAACCAACAAGATTTTAATGATTCCATGGTGAAACAGACTCGAATTGATACCCTGTCTCTTATAGAGCTTATACATTTTGTAAAGACTCATCAATAGGTAAAAAGGCATATCCAACTCAAACCCTATGAAATTCATAAGAAAACGGATGTGGTACAGAAAAACCAACCCATATCGGCCTTCACATGTAACAAACTGCTTTAGAATTAAAAGGAGACTATGTCATCTATGTTTTAACAGAGCGACATGAATACCTTTTGTACAACAAGTGGTTTTGTGGGAAGCCATGAATAAACTCCATGGAACATCTTCTATTTTTGAGTGCTTAAACCACCTCTCACCTTTTAATGGGAGTCATGTCGCCTTGATCATGAAATCCTCTGTTAATTCCAGATGTATATCCCCAATCTTGGCCCTGAATCCGTCAAAAGTTTTTGAAAAAGCTTTTGCAGCCTGGAGATTATAGCCTACGAACTTCTTGAGGAACAAATCCCATCCATGAGCTTTTCGGTCCTCAATAGCGTCATCATGGGATATCAAAGCTTGGCATCCATTCAGATTGATACAAACGATGGGTACCATTAATACTGTGATAAGGATACAGCATAAATCACAAAGCATAGGTTTAGGTTCCCAACGGACGATTAACAGAGACAGGTCTAAGTGGAATGTAATGGCATGAAAATCGCAAAGTCTGGGGGCTATCATAATTCAGACAGGAGAGTTAGGGAGAATGAAAACCAGAGGGTTCATAAAACTCCAAACCATCTCTCATGATGAGTGCCAAACCCTACAGATTACAAAACCCCATACGCATCACGAATGGTCTCATTAATGTTTCAGGCCAGCAAGGTAAGACGAAAACGCAAGTACAACATGCATGTACTCATTTGCATGAATGTTGGTATGACAATCGAACTCATGAGAAAAATATCAACAGTTAACCAAGGTTCTTGTGCATTCAAACATTTCAACAATGAACTATAGAACCAATGAATTCATAATAAACATAATACACAAAAATTCCTATAGTGGATTAATCAACCATTTCATAAGATTTGAATTTTAATCATATATGGGTGGTTTTTAAAATGATATTTCTAAGGTAAAAGATTATGAAACCAAGCCAAGTTTTATGTTTAAATTCATGCTTATAGTCATGAATTAAAAA